>JAVHJN010000018.1:600000-808076 GCA_036971655.1 Arthrobotrys megalospora
GCAGCATCAAAGATCTAGATAGTTGTCCCCATTAGTTCGCTTGTTCTCAACGAAATTTACTGTGCCATAAAAAGTGTTAAGAGGAAAAACTCACATATGTAAGAGTTAGACCAACAAGCGCCCAATTGAACATCGACCGCGCAAACGAACTCAGAAGCGGCTTATTCGGCAGCCTCTGGAGCTCATGGCCAGATGTCACATTGGGTTTACTGATCGAACTCTTGCGTCGGGCGAATAATATGGACTCCTTGGTCGGGTCTACCGTTTCCGAAGTGTAGACGGACCATGTTGCCAGAAAGATTATGAAAAAGAATAGCAAGAACACAGGAAAGAAGTAATGAAGCGACGTCAGCAGCGTTGAGGACGTCGGCTTCTCGAGCGTGACCGGCATATTTGGCAGTACTGTTATTATTGACTGCGAAGCCATGATTGGGGGATTTTGTTGGATATCGGCCGGTTGGTATGGGCGATTAATAAGGTGGCAAGGGTAGTTTCCGAAAGCCAAAATCAATGGTTCCGGAAAATATTATACAGCAGGGCAGCAGAGACTCGAAGGATGTCTGCTCATCACGAAGAGATGGCGAGGAAATGACATCGACCAGGCGCCGTGAAATCCACGCTTTTCAGGGGACTGCGAATTGGGCTGGAATGGTGGATGGTTTGGAAGGTTAAGTTCAAGTTGTCAAAGAGCTGTGCTGAAACAGTTGTGTTGGAATATATACTCGGGTCGCCGAGATGGGTTTTTTTATATCCGAGACAGTCGGATATATGCTGCCGGGGAAAGGGGTGCGAGAATTAATTCAATCAATGCCGGTATGTTACTTAATTAACTGCCAGTTAGTAATCTCGAAAGGGTGTCTGAAGAAACTTCGGGCTGTGTATATTTGTAGAGTTCTACGTATGTATGTCTGTAAGGTTTCGTTATCGTCTGCGAACGTATCGGCTCGGACGACGTGAATTTCGAACAATCCAGGCAAAGGCAGGCGCGGTATTAAAGTATGCCAAGGGACCAGAACCTGGACTTTAGACCCGGAAGATGCAGGGAATATTTAGAGCTAGGAGCGCTCCTTGTGACTATACTGTCTGTGGCAAAGGACGGAATACGTAATAATGAACTGACTGGCGCAGATGCCCGTACGTCTATGACTGTAACGATTGAATTTGTAAGGAAAGGAAAGGAAAGGAAGAGAGAATAAGTTTCAAACTAAGTCCGGGGAAGGGGGAAGAAGTAGAAGAAGTAGAAGTAGAAGAAGAAAAAAGGAAGCTTGCGATATAGGAGAGTTCAGGTCAGGTTATGGACCCATGGAGCGGGCCAAGAAGGAGATATGTAAACCACAAAGGGGAGGAAAATTTTCGACAGGAGGCCGGTTTCATGGCAGAATTCAAGAACCACCAAAGAGCCCAGGCAATATTAAACGGCGCTGCTCCGAAACGTGATTGTGACGAAATGGACATTAACCTGCAGCATCCGACCTGGCCTGGTTTGCTCTTCGTCTCGTCTGTATGACCATCATTGCATAGTTTTTGCATAGACTGCATGGAATACTTAACGCTGTAACACGCTCAACCAGAATGCCATTGCTGCATCGATCGCAGATTTTACAGGGCCAATCGATGTCCAAAGCAACAGCTGGTGCATTGGCATCGTTCATAGCGAGTAATGGTAAGCGACCCACTGGCAGAGCTTCGGGTAAGTAGCGTCGACCTCTGGAGAGCTCTAATCGAAATCCCGTTTAGCCCCGATCAAGGCAGGCTGATGCTTCTTGCAGTTTTGGGACTGCACTGCCACCGTTAGCTCATTAGTTAAGCATTCCAAGATCGGTCTTTGGTGACCTCGAACCGGCGCTTGTGATGCAAGGTCCATTTCCAAGTCCTCAACCTGGGTCAGCTGGGCCGTCCTTGCAGATGCTCGCTATCTTTTCAGGATAACCTGCAGACTAGGCCCGTTCAAGGCAATGGCGCTCATTTGAAATCCAAACTAGTAAATACATCTTCGCACATCCAACAGGTTAACAATTAACAACGCACATAATATAACATACCGTTGGAGGTATATATATATCTTCGCATTGTCGCATAGTGTCATAAGCACCAACTGACGGTACACATGGTATACGGCACGGCATGGTGTAGGCATTGCTTGCATCGACTTTTACCGAGAACCTACGGGCGCACCCCTATATGCATCAGCATCTGACAAGCATACGGATGGATAACAAAGCCGACATAAAAATGCAATTGACCCCTCAGAATTGCCTTATTTGCATCAACGTTACCTTCTACGCACTCCGACATGCCACTCTCATCTTCCATACCAGTACCAGATCGGAAACGCCCGCTGTTTAGTGCAGTGCTTCCATAGCCGGCTGGGTGGAAGCTTCCTCAAGCAACAGCCGTTTGCCTGGCATAAAAGCAACCTCAGCAGTATCTGAAATGGCAGCACCCGTCAACTGACGGAGCCGCCTCATCATCGGGGCAACGTAATGCTCTCAACTAAGGAAGTCCAATACTAACCTTCAACAATCAGAAAACCTTGCTTCGATATACCAAAAGTCGGCTGTCTCTATTCTGGAGTCACGGAAATCTTCTGCGTCCCCTTAACCTTTCCTCCCCTTGTGGCTTCCATCTTCGCAGTTCTTGCCCCGAATTGTATCTGTAAACATCAAACCGTCCGTAAGCGATCGCCAAATGCAAGTCTCCGTGCATTTAACCCTTACCGCTCGTTTCTTCTCGCCAGCCACTCCCTTCATGCCTAGTTTCCACGCCAACAGCCGTAAAACCTGCTTCTCATTGTCAAGTTTACTCCACTCTTCATCCGATTGAACAGCTCCGAATCCGCATTTGTCAGACACAGGCCAGGATATAACCTCTTGCAATAGACGTTCGTCGAGGAAAGGGAACCTAGCCTCCCGTCCCCAGTTCGCAATGATCCTGTCATCACGACCCAAGTTCCGTTTTCCGAGACGGGTAAGGTCGAGTTCCAGTTCGTCAATCAGGCCTGGGTAACCAGCTCGGTTGAATGCTGTCCCATGTCTCGCATAGCCGCCAAACAGCTCATCCGCGCCTAACCCCGACAACAGGATTCTTGGAGAGTCGGTTTCAAGCGGACGTGAGGCAAAGTAAAACGCAAGGCCAATAGAAAGGTCCATTTCTGTGTCATGTGGGTGGAGAAGGGCAATCACGGCCGATTTATGCGTTACAACCTCTTCATAGGGCACGTTTATTTCCCTGAACCTCCAGTCCCGAGTGGGACAAACGCTCCGTAGTTCACTCCACGATTTCCGCCCTGTTTGGCGGTCGGGGCAAATATCATAGACACTGTCTGTATAGGACGTGGCAGGTACATTTTCCAACCCATTGGTGTCCAACTCCACCCCATTCGCTATTTGTGTAGATCCCTTCTTCGACTTCTTCGCCTTTTTAGCTTCGGCTGCCGCTGCATCGAGAACCCTTCTATTTTCAAAAGCGACATTGAGCAGCTCAACAGGCTCTTCAGCCGGAAGAATGTCATGCACGATCCTCGCTAGCATGGTGCAATCCACCCCGCCGGAAAACAGAATGCCAACTTTTGACGGCCGTAGCCTTCCCTCATGACCTGGCACCACTGGTATCGAGTGTAGGGGTACATTCTGTACTCGGAGTCGTAGACTATCATACAATAGATCGTAGAGACGGCCAATTGGTGGCGATTTCGGGTTCAGGGCAGTTGAATTCGTTGCCGGTATGTGTTTGCACAGCTGGGGTATCGGTAGCTTCATGCATGGAGACTCTGTGTTCTCACGTTCTGAATCCGAAACGAAAGCGATTTTCTGCAAATGTGGGGAACTCGTGTCCGTTTGGAGATCAATGTAGTAGAAGCCGTCCGCCTCAATCTCCTCCCACTGAGAGATGGTTCGTGGATCTGCTATGCTACAAATGGCAACACTCCCATCGCCATCTGTAGACTTCCTTCGCAGCAGAGACCTTCTCCCGAGCCAATCCCTTCCAAACCATACCCTTTTCGACGGCCCGTCATAAAACACAAAGGCAAAAGGTCCTTCAATTCCCTGCAAGACATCCTGGACCTTGCCATCGCACGAGCTCAACCGGTCAAATATGAGCCGTGTGTCGTTCTCGTCAGGTCCAAATTCCTGCCCATCGAAGCGCCACGCCTCACCATTCCAGCAAAGCACATATTCTGGCGCTTCATCCTGCGTTTTCGCTCCGTCCGGTTTCGAGAACAGTGGCTGAGGAACAACAGCAGTCCCACGTAGAGATAGTACCGACGATGTAAATTTTAACCGTAGGGAACCGACGACGAGTTCCACCGACTCGAGTGAATCTGGGCCTCTCCTTCCAACATCTTTGATAAGACCGTGCGATACCGAGGATGCCGTAGAGTTATCAGCCTGTAAAAGCTCGAAGAGGATCCCACACATGCGTAGAGTCACTAGGCAGCTTGCTCTGTCCACCCAGCTCGAAGTCCCAAGAACCTGACCGTTAAAAAAAAAAAGATGTTGTCGTCCCCTGACTTCTGACGCTATGGTCCTACCGGATTCGATGGTCAGAGATACTCAATTCGCGCCCCTGGCGTTTTCCTGCTGTCGGACAAGAGGCGACAAGACGTTCGGGGAGTGATATGGTCGTGAAAGGCTAGTGTGGTGTTTGCTGATGGTTTCGTTTGAGTGTGTCCGGGCAACCATCCAAAGGAGCTAATTGTTTACCACCAACAACGCATAATCCCAGCACCGGCGCCAAACCCCAACGTCAGCCTCCAACATATTAAAGGTACCCGGCCCCCAGTTCCAATATCAAAGGTCCACAAGGTACTCGAGTACTTCTTAGTCTTGAGGACATTCGCCGCTACGTGTATCTGGTATCTGATCTGGTATCTAGTCTACCAATTACCCCAGCAATCCGTCTTCGATTCTTTCGACCTTTCGTTATTGATGTTCCGTCCCAGGAACCCGCCATTGCATTCCAATCTCTAGCATCTCAACATTCTTCAGCCCCCACAGTTCGACTGACATTCATTTTTTTCATCGACTTCTACATATATCGATCAGTCTTTTGTCGTTGTCCGGAGTACGTTTTGATCATCTAGGTATCTTTTTGAGATTGGAAGTCGAAAAATTGCCAGGATGGATCGGGTGCGTCCGTCGTTTATGACGAAAGAGCAGTTGGGTATGTGATATCTATATGCATAAAAGTCACCGGTAGTCACCGGAAGAATCGATACTAACCGATTGGCTTGCATTATCAGACAAGTACATGAACGATGTAAAGCAAAATCGACAACCTCGTCCAAGACCGAACTTTGAACTTCCCGCCAAACGACTCTCTATGACCTTCAATGACCCACAGCCTGAACCTCAGGAACAGGAGGAACCGAAACCGGAGCCCATTGCAAGAGTTCAAGCTGATTCGCCGGCCTCAGCATTTCGACGTTATGGAGGGAGTGTGAGAGATATTCAAAAGTCAAAGGGAACAGTCAGAACGAGGAATGGTTGGATTATCGGAGATAGTTCAGGGAAACCTTCGTCGCCTTTTGGTGGGAGTAGACAGACGGCTCAGCCACGGATACTTGAGGAACCGGAAAGCGCATCTAACATCGAAAGGGTTGAAGAAAGGAAGCCTTTGACGGTGGTACAAGAAGCAAAAGTAGACGACAAGGAAAATCAAACAGACTCAGATTCCGACTCACCACTCGAAGAATCTTTGGAGGACTCGATTATCAAGTTGCAAAACGACATCAATCAAGAAATTGAGGCCGTAAGCATCCTGCTCGACTCTCCCATCGATGATAAGGGTGATGGGTGTTTGGAAGACGTGGATTCTATACTGGACTCGTATCGAGATGATTCAAAACCGGAATCACCAGCACCTCTCAAAATCACCAGGAGTTTACCGGTTGATATCAAACATACCTTGGCCATACATCAGTCACAGATGCCAGAACCCCCAGTGTCAATTACGAATACCAACAAGATCGGTCAATACCAGGTTAATGCTCCACCAACTCCAAGTTCGACACCGCCCGAGTTGGAAAAGAGGCCGAAGTTTGGAGATCGAGGGGTCCCAACATTCTCATCAGTTGCGCCACCGACCCCTCCTACCAAGGTTATGATTGTTGAGGATGATAAGCTTGTTGCGGAGATGACATTGGATGATGGAAAGGGTGATGGTGGCTATAATGTCCAGCAAGGGAACCCAAACGCTGTCGTCCCATCACCCGAGGTATCAAAGATCGCGGGTAAGATTTCTGAGCTGCAAATGAAGGCAGACCCTTGGGCAGCCGCTCCAAAACCTGCTTTCCCAAACATAAGCATGGAGGAATTCCAGGAGAGGAATGAGGCACAACCTGGGCCCAAATCCTCCCAGTTTGCTTTCAATAGGACGAACAGTCTTCCCGTGAGCATACCTACCCAAGACTCTACACCTTCTACTGCTGCCGCCGCTAGAAAGTCATATGAGCCACGACAGTATAAACCCTACAGGCCACCAACCCAGCCTAGCTCTCTCCCCTCCACAAACCCTATGCCATCATTCACGAGAACCCGAACAGGGTCAGAGTCTGTAATAATCCCTCCAGTCTGCCCATCGCCCGCTCCGCATGCTGGGTCCTCGCGAGCGATCCCGTCCCATATGAATAATGCGCATGGGCGTCATTCTAGCCTAGGGAATATACACCAACCCGCTCAGCCCCCAATCATGTCCTACGGAGCGGGCCAAGGGTACGCACCACTCCAGCACAGGCATTCAGTAACTATGAATACGGCACAGGGTCAAATACAACCGATGCGACATTTCCAAGCCGCACCACCTCTACCAACTCACGGCCAACATCAACCAGGGCCGCAAAACCATTTTAATCGACAGTTCCATGGGAGCTTTGGGCCATCTGGTCAGATGAATCAATCAATGGTCTCTCGCACGCATTCGAATGTTGGAACTTCTGGGCGCTCGCTCCCAGCCCTTCCCACAGACTTATCGAAAGCGCTTCCTGAACCACCAACTACTAACATCACCAGCGAGCCGCAAGTGCCACCGAAGCAGTCTTCCCCAGTATCTGAAGCCCCACCAGTTAAAAACCAGACACCGCCTCCTATTCCTACGTTTTCCTTCGATGACGCACCTCCATCCGGTAGCCGGCGTCTACCTGCAGTCCCGTCACAACCGCAGAGTAAGCCGCTGCCTACAATGCCTACCAGATCTTTCGAAGATAGGAAAAAGGTCGAGACAAAGCCAATGCCTCCCGTTCCTGTTTTCTCCTTCTCTGATGACTCTACGCCCGCCCCGAAAAGCATTCCTTCAATCAGTTTTCCCGATGACAATTCTTCCAAGCCTAGCATTCCAATAATCAATGTTCCTGACGACGATGATAATGATAAGACTAACCCTTCAGTTCCTTCGTTCTCATTCTCCGGCCCAGACGAGCCAACGGACCGGAGACCCCTCCCCACTGCTCCTACTACTCAGAAGCAGGATTCGCGCCCTCTCCCAACTCCAAGGGGCAACAGCATTGCTGACCGAAGAGCCGCATTTGAGACACACGGCCACGGCACAAATCACCGCATCCCTCTACCTAGATCTACTGCTTCTTGTACAGCCTGTGGACAGCATATCTCCGCAAGAGCAGTTTCCGCTTCTGGGCTTAGGTTTCACCCAGAGTGCTTTCGCTGCTCCCACTGCAGTACTCGCCTCGAGCATGTTGCATTCTACCCTGAGCCTTTAGGGTCGGATGCCGGTCCCGATGCCGGTCCAACTGGACGCTTCTTCTGCCATCTTGACTTCCACGAGTTATTTAGCCCGAGATGCAAGAGCTGCAAGACCCCAATTGAGGGTGAGGTTGTAGAAGCTTGTGGGGCTACTTGGCACCCCGGTCATTTCTTCTGCGCTGAGTGCGGTGATGTGAGTAGCCTATCCAATTTTTTCTCCGATGAGACACCGACTAATATGCCCAATACAGCCATTCGACGCAAAGTCACGGTTTGTTGAGAAGGATAAGTACGCATGGTGCTTAGGTTGCTACCAGAAACGGTACAGCAGTAAATGCAAGAAGTGCAAGAAACCAGTGACCGACACCGTAGTCAAGGCGCTGGATGCTGACTGGCATATGGAGTGCTTCTGCTGCTTCGTAAGTCATTCTTGTTATCAATCTACAAAGAAGGTATGACGGTGCTAACATCTATGTTGTAGGAATGCGGGTCTGAGTTCCAGGACGGAAGATATTTCCTTCGAGGCGGCTGTGAGAACGAACCGGTTTGTACGAAGTGCGAGGAAACCAGATTAAAGAGCTGGGAGCTGGTGCAGTGAGTGTGGCTAATATGAGTGATGATGCTACTAACCTAACCTATCCTTTCTTCCCCCCGTTTTCCCTTGACGATACCACCGAAAAGCATAATGTATGGCGTGCATGAGAGAATTGGCGTATGAATCTGTTGCGAATTATTTCACTTGCTGCTTTCCTTCTTTTTCCAAGCTATCGATATCGCCCCCTCCTGGTCATATTCTACTTTAGTGGTTTTCTTTTTAATACGCATGTGACTATGGTTGTTTCTCGGCGGCCTCACAGGCTGGTTTACCGGCGTGGGTCATGGCTATCGATTAATCTACTCCGCTTTGAAAGTCATTTTTTCCTTTAAGCGTGTTCATATCATTGTATCTTGCGAGAATCGTTTAGCATTCTTTGTATTATAGGTTAGCGCATGCGTGCATTGTTTTGTATTTAATGACTTTGGTCTAAAGCATTACATCTACTCCTGAGATTCCTAAGTCTAAAACCGGCGCAATGAACATAACCACAAACACCATCTACAGTATTAGTAATAAAAGAAGCATAGAGAGAGAGAGAGAGACGGTCCCAAAGTTCGTTTACTGATAAATTCGATATATTCCTCCTTATATACATACGCAGAAACATACAAGGTAGCATCGAAAATAGAGAGGTCTAACTAAAAAATAATAAGAAGGCTCGTCCTAGTCCCTGCTCTAACTCATGATCAATCCATCAAATGCACATCAGGGCCAATCCTCGCCCTGCGTCCCATAAACGGACTCCTTCTCCCCATTCCATCGTATCCATCATACCCATCAACACCCTCAATCATCCTCAATGGCGCAGTTTCCAACTCCGGACTGACCCCTCTCATTCCCATCCCATCAACGTCGTCTTGGTACATATATCTCCCATCATCATACCCATACCCCATTTCCAACAACCTATTACCATTCATCCCCAACCCTCTAGACCCCAGATACGGCTGACCCCACCCGCTTCTTTGGAAATTCCTTTGAATATCTTTAGGTGTGTTGATATTCATACACCCGGTTTCATCACATTCGTCCGGGTTGATAGGGGCGATTTGATTCCCTGACCCACGGCGGCCAAAGTAATTCCCATAATACGGAGCATTATATCCATAATTATGCCCACGATCCCAATACCGTGAACCATGGCCCCCAATATTACTATAAAACCTGTCGCCGGCGGGGTAATAAGGATAATACCCTTCTCCATATCCATAATCATATCCATACCGATCATTTGGAACTCCGATGCCATTGCCGTACATACCGGGGTAATATCCGTGACGACCGTGCTGCATGCGTAGACAGTTCGGACAGGGGGCTAAGAGATCCCATTTTTGGACGTTGTGGTGGGAACGTTTGGATGGACGGCAGGTGGTGTGGTAGGTGCGGCCGCGGGTGTGACGGGCTATTGAGCAGGTTTGGAAAATGCAGGTTTGGGTGTGGCCGCATTTGAAGCGGAGGCGGTTGAAGAAGCACATGTCGGTGCGGGCGTGGACAGGTGACTGTAGCTTGCTATTTCTTGAGGCTAGATGCTGTCTTGGGATTTTGGTATCTGCTGAGCCCGTGGTTGTCGAAATACGGAATGGTTTGGTTATCCAAACGGGTACCTGGTGACTTGTAGATAGTCCGGTTGTATAGTTGGTCTTGGAAACGTAAGCTCGAAAGGTTTGTAGAGACAATCAGCCAAAAGATCCGAAGTACTATGTATGTAGTTCATTTCGAAGCGTAGCGATCGAACCGGATTTTAGAGCTCCAAGACGTTGTACTTAAATAGTTCTACAGATACTTGTCTTCAAGATCCATTTTAAATAGTAAAGCTACGTTGTAGCTCGCCTATATTACATATGACTGAATAATTCTTAAAAGGCAAACTTCTGGAAAAACGATAAATGATTCCTTGCATGGCGAAGAGTTGAATTTCGTGCGATGGACTTCTCACTGTTGTGCGACGTATATGCGTATGTTGGCTGCCGCCAGGTGGAACATCGCCGCCCGAAGACATTGTCACAATAGGCAATGACATCCTTAGGCAAACAGAAGTCTAGGTACCTTGTGGCTGATCTAATTGATCCTTGGAAACGATCATAAGATTTTGGAAAATGTCTCGGGTAGTCGAGTTAGATCATGTTGCTTGTAGTTAGTCATTCATTGAGGGCCGACGACGGTGAATCAGGCACGAGATTCAAGTTATTGATCTAGATAGTATCAAATGTTCCGATGTGAAACTAGTGCACCGCCCGTCAGGGCCGTATGCCAGGTGAACGGTTCGAACGTTCGGATGGTATCGCTGGTGGTGGGGCCGCATACGGGATAGTGGGCTGTTTACCTGGATCGTTAAACATCCATGGGCCCATAAACAAGCTATAACCCATATGGTCTACTAAGCTTTGGAGGCCCACATGAGCTTGTATTCCGTCTATAACCTATTGTTTTGGCGTTTAATTGTGGCATCTGATGAAACCGCACTTAGTTTAGTCGAGGAATCCGATCAAATAGTTCTCCGGATACGATAACTATGGCATGCACAAACCGACCTATAGGCCCAGAAATCGAGAACCTGATTATTACAATGTGGCATTCTTTCTCCATTTATGATTAAATCACATTCGCTGCTCGAGGTGTTCACCCCGCTAAATCATGTAAGCAGAAATAGTTTTCCGATCCTCAAGGTTGCACCACCTGGCGTCAGAGTTGAGGCGTGACCATGGTACAAACCTATTGCATCACCATCGTACACGATCCTGCAATATCCCAATTGCAAACAATTGGAGAGCGCTTCAAACGTTAAGATTACAGGAAGTCTTGCGTCGTAAAATAGCATCCCTCGAGTATAGTTCCTAAGAATAACCGTGGGTGTGTTGTTTTTGTTGGTGAAATGTCATAGCTTTTTGAAGGAGCAGCCGTTCGCAAGTTCCTCGCCGGGTATTGGCCAGCGGGTGAAGCAGAATGACACACAGCCGTCCTGCCAAAGTGCATTTTTTAGTGGACAGGGAGGGATCAGGGTTCCTTGAATTTTCCCTACATCTCTGCAACATCGCAGCTTGCAAGGTCAAAGCCGAAGCTTTTCGTCCTTGGTTTGCCTCTGCAAAACGCAGGGAGCGTCACAGCAGTATCCCCAAGATTACAGTCCCCAATATCTCATCTCCGGAGTCGATATTAATTGTTAGATCGCCTGCGTGATACGTTACGGTATCAAATTACCTGTACTGGGATGTTAACGTACTTATTGCCTTGAAATAGATATGCGGCGGCTAACGATGTGTTGCCCTTGCGTTGGATATGTTTGACGATGTCATGTCATCGTACAGAACGAACGGCCTCATTGACCCAGCCTCACATTTTTCCCGGGGCCAAGCTAAGCTTCTGGACGCCAAAAACGTGACGTCGAATTATACAACCAACCACCTGATTTGACGGCTCTGAAAGGTCGAATATGCGCCGATCGGGTTCGGACTTCATACCCCGTTTGTAGGCTCTATTGGCAGGAGTCGCAAGTTTGACATTGAGGGACCGGCCTGGTGCGAACGCTTGATATCGAATACCTGCCTTTTGATAGCTATGGAAGACACCTGACGATGACTCGAGTTCGGCTTTTAGAGGTTGTTTTGGAGCTAGGGTCAAATGGGCCTTCAGCTGATCGAGTGGCTCGTGGGTTAGGACAGACTCCTGGCATTGGATCCCGATGCTGGCTAACATTCGAAAGCGAAAGCCATGCATGAAATTCTTGGGACGATGCTAACAGATGGAAGCCTTGTCAGAGAGTTGGCAATTGAATTAACTCAGCTTGTCAGGCTACCTACTGACATCGACTATATCGACATCAAACCCAACTCCGTCAGGTACCAGTACCTTACTTGCATAACCGTATCGATCCTTTGGGTCTTCGGTCGAAAAAAACGGGATGGACGAGACGGCACGTTCGGGTTGAACCTTCCTAGCTTCAGCTCTCCTGACGATATATTCAAGTATATCTTCCAGGCTAAGATCGTGGCCAGTGACGTGTCCGACGCTGCGGTTGTCGAAGTTGGGGCCTGCCAGCTCATCAATCCGAAAAAAACTAATTTTTTTCAATATCCAGCCTCCCACACCTTGAGATATACCATATGCCACATCTGCTACCCATCACATCACGACCCCACATTGCATTGGTCAAGTGGGTAAACAGTTTTAATCCAGAGGTGGGACTAAGCTGGATTCATGCTTTGAAATCGCATGTTGTCTCTGAAGTTTTGTCGATAAACGAGAGTATACTTTAACATTACGCAAAAGTAAATGTTCAAAGGTATCAATTGCCATTGCATCTCGATTCTTAAAACAAGGCCGCCAGCAGGGATACCTCATAGATGTCTTGAACAGAACAGGGAGAACTTTCAGGGCTTGCCACGTCTCTTTTCGCACTGTGACCCTGGTCATTGCTCCGCTGGAGAAACGGCCTTTCTGCTAAGTTAGCGACTTCAGCCTGCCTCATCTCTTCCCACTTCCTGCAAGAAGTTACAGCAACATGCATATAATCACAGCACGGCCTGGCTCCATCTCGTCAGTGTGACTAGGGATAAGGAAGTTTAGAAAAAAACAAAACCCTTAATGAGGCGCATTGCATGAAGCAGAAAGGGGACGGATGGTCAGATCGGTCGACGTTTAAAGGCCCGCCAGGTTGTATTATTTTGTTTTATTCTTTTTTATATATGCGAGCGGGCCTGCACTTGTGCGATGCAGCCAGAAGCGACCCACGGAAACACAAAGTTTTCCCTCTTCGACTATTTATATTTTTTAGCCCATCTCATCGACTTGGGAAAAAGGTTTTCCAGAACCTATTACGACTGAATCTACGGAATACAGAACGCAGCTTTTGGTTTCACTGTTCTTTGCTTGGGAGGTTGTTTGGAATTTTTCTTTTTTGACGTCTTCAAGATTTCACGATATTGGATAGTTCGGTTCATCACATTTATTCACTTCTGCTTCCGTCTTTCCACGCAAAAACATCCTCATCACGATACCTTGTTAAGCCACTTTGGTGCCGCTGTTTTGAGATCCGACAAAAATCTTCATTGACTTTTAAACCTGGTCCAGGCTGCCCATTCACCTGACTGCGAAACACGCTGTCGACCTTGGATAGACGGACTCTGTACGCTTGTGGTTTTCTTGTGGCACCCGGCCGTCTCATCTGCATATCTGCGGAAGGTAGAAAGGTAGACTATTTTGCATTTACTCTCAGTCCGACGGGGTAATTTGGAAAAACTAGAAGGAAGTAGAGGCAAGGAAGGCTGCAGCGGCACATCCGATAAGCTATATCATTGGAAATACGCCCCCAGCAGGTCATCGACAAGTCATCACTTTCTCCAACGGTGTTTCATGCCAACCTTTTCGATTCGGCGTCCAGAACAAGTGGCAGCCGACAACATCTGCAGTTTCCTTCACACCCACAATACCGAAGCGCCATTGAACCCGCCAAGGCCGGACGCACGAACGGCTTTCCGAGGCCCAGAAGCTCACTCAAAGCAAGGAGAACAATAGGAAGCATTTGAATGTTTGGTCGCCAGAGGGGAAAAGAGAGAGAACACAAAAAAAAGAAAGCAAGTTGGAGGCATCCGATACGCACGCTGACCTTGCGCCCGAAATTTCCACAGGCGACCCGCAACAGAAACCCAGTTGCTTTTTGAACAAGGATTATCAGGGACAACATTTTACGAAAAATTTTGGAAGGACTTTTAGGCGGGCGGCCACAAGTCAAACGGTTAAGATACGAGAGGGAGAAAGAGAAAAGTAGCGTGAGGGAAACCCGTTTGGGAAAAATAATAAGACGCATCCCAGTGGAAAATTAGTTTACCACTTTTCCAATCCTCGTGCTCCAGTCTAAACACCAATTTTATCGACAGTCCTTGACGGCTCTTTTTTTTCTTCTTGGTTTCGACGGGCCCGATCTTTCGACGCCTCACGCCCCTTCTTCCTTTCTCTAGCGACTCAATTCCGTGGTTCGGCGTCGACGAAATACTTGCGTTACCTAAACAAGGGGGAAGGTTCTGCAATTCTTGTTGGTCAACTGGTCAGATTAACGCGGAACGGTCCAACCCATTCGACTCGGAATTCCTCTGTCGGTTAAGGGCACCGACTATTTCCCCCCCTCCTTCGACATTGCGACGAATACAGTATATATTTTGGGGAAATTTTGGTTGTTGTTTTTGTTCTTTTTCCTACCTCTGCAGAATTGAACGTTATTTTTCTCTATAAAACGGCAAGCTAGCGCGCGGTGGGGGAGTACGTTGCGGCAGGATGGTCGGCTCCGAGGTCGATCAGAAATACCTGGGGAATTACGCAAAGGTCGTTGGGACTCACAATGAGAGTCTATCGGCGGCGCTATTCAAGGTCTTGGGTCTATCGACGATACTATCCAAGAAGTTAGTACGGGCACGAAAACAGCGGAAACTAGACCCGACAAGGACGACGAAATCGCTCGATCTATACCGGCATATAATATGGATGGCGAGGGAAGGTTACATATTACTTGACGTATACGTCCTACCGTTCGTTCTCAATTTCATCGAATTGAAGGTCCTGGCGCTCAAGCTGAAGGCGTCGTTTCTTCACATTTTCGTGCTCTTCGATCACACGTACCAAACCAAGACCGACTTCTCGCTACCGGGCGGGCCATTCCACCAGACGACGCAGCCGACGACGCCGGAATTGGCAGAAGCCGACGAACATCAGCCGGTCAAGGGGCAGACGAATTCGTTCTACAATTACATCAATATCGCATCCCAAGCATTCGTAACAGCGGACGATTATGCGACTCGGCTACTATCCGGTTCGCACCCATTGCGACTGAGCGTCAAATTGGAGTACTCGGCATTCGCGCACGACTGTATGAAGGAGTTTTCGTTATCAAGAAGCATTGCGAGGAAAGCAATTGACGACGCGTTTGCGAGTATGGAAGCTATGACGGACGAGAGCTTTGAGGATGCTATGGATTTAGTGTCGAGTTTGGGTGTTATGGCACGGAGAGGGGGCAATTAGGTGCATTCTTCGATTCTAAGACATCTCGTCGACGTCTTTGCGCTCCACACTACACTTCGATCTCGAACCCCGAAAACCTTAACTTTAACCCTTTTAAGTTAGAGTTCCCGCAAAAGACAGCCTCGATCGACTTACCAATTCAAGAGCGCACGATAAACTTTTATACACTATCGACACCAATACCCTAATCCTCATCGTCACCCCGCGCTTATATATAAACCCGAACCGTACACATTCCACGCATTCTGCAGCTGTGACAACATACTGCATTCCTCGTGCGCTTATCATTCCCAACTCTGACCGTACATTTACGCTTGTCTCTCGAAGCTCCTACCCATCGGTTTCTATCCATTTTTAATACCCAACTTTTCCTTCTTGATGGATTCATTTTTTTCAACTCCCGGAATACCTATCTCCAAAAACTCTTTCCTTTTCAGCATTTTATAGGGCGTTTAAGACATAGATTCTTTTTTGATTGATTTTCTTTCCTTCCTTCGGTATGTTTTATATATTCTGTACTAATAGAATATGGGGCGCTATTAGTGTATGTTTTCCCTTATCTGTTTCCTTTCGAGTTTCAAGGTTTTCTTTTGTTTTCTTCTGCTCTTGTTATTTCTTTAATATTTCCTGGCTTTCTGTTGCTATATGGGTAGGAGTTATTGTTTAGGATATATACTCTATTCTTCTTGTGTTCTATTCCTTCTCACTTTTTCCTTCGCAATGTGTTTCCTTGTTGATGCGGTCTGAGTTTTGTATATACCATTGGATACGGATTTTTTTTTTTTTAATACCTGTTGGGTCTTCAGGGATGGAAAGAAATATTAAAAGTTGGTATTTTGGCTTATTCTTAAACCCCTTTTTCTTCAGCTAGGCAAGACTTCTTGCGTATTCTTGGTATTATATTCTGAAAACGATTTGTTAGCCGTGAGATCTTGGATTTCCCGGGAAGGGCGATTAGAGTTGTAAGTTTGGCCGTTATCGATATCCCATCGGTATACCTTTTTCACGATGTTGCACGTTATGCCAATCGGATGCGGGTAACCCATGGATCTGACTGGCAGCCCCGTCGTCGTGCATAGAAAATGAACCAGTAGGATCTTTCCCAGTGTTTTCCAGCTAGTTGAATTTACCCGTATGACCTCACTCACTAATCGCACAGTGCAGCCAGGTTACTAAAAATTACTTCTAAAGGCAGTAAGAATGAGAATAGAAAGAAGAGAGAGAAAAGATAAAATTAAATGTATATATCTCCAAAAGCAGAATACACAGCTGCACGGTATTTTTTTTTTTTTTTTTTTTTTTTTTTTTTTGGCGGGCTTCGTTTCAAGTTACCTGCAAAGGGGAATTTTTGGGGTTTTAATTCTGATGAAACGAGTCGCGCCCGGGCTGGTTATTCTCAAAATAACTTTTGAAACGGGATGTGTCGTTCGCGCAATAAGAGAAAAACGTGCGTTTTTTTGAATAATAATAAAAATGTCATTTTGCGCCGGCGCATCAGGGGATTATATCGCGACTATTTTATAGGTGATTGGTTGTTTGGATTCCCGGTATGTTCGGGAGGATCCAGAGTGCGAGGATCCGGATTTTGATTTCTAAAGACAGTTCGAGTTCTTTGTCTGCGATATAATACCTTATCGAAGATACCTTGACCTTGGTGTACCAGTCGTATTCCCCCCAGCGTGACTCAAGGTTATGTATATTTTCGCGTACAACAGCCAATCGGGGCTTACCTGCCCAGAACCCTGGGGAAGCTATACCTTGCGAGACCAGGGCGACGATGCTACACATTGACTATAGTACCTGGTCCACTGAGACTCTGTTTCTACAAACATCGTTGAATCCGAGATAATTTTTATGACTGTCGAAAATTAGTAGTGGAATTTTTTGAGATTGGGGGTTAGTTAATCATAATTCTGCTGGGAAAGCTCGTTTTGTAATAGAAGCCCTAGCTTTTGCCCAGACTGCTATATTATTTTTTGTCTCTCAACAAAAGTTCGTCGATGAAGTGATTGTGATTCTGATTCTGGCGAGAACATGGTGGCATCTTTATTTTGTTTCCGGGTTTGAGTGATAGTCATATTGGCCATAAAGTAATAGCGGGGTTTGGGAATATTGTCTGAGTAAAAGGATTTATTAGTAATAGAGTAAGTATGACTTCTCGTCCTTCGTAAGTTGCAGAGGTTAGATATTAATATATTCTGCCAGAGGGCTGTTCTGGATCGCTGAACATTCTCAGCGCGAAGGTTCCGATGGCCGAGCAAGCCAAAAGTAATGATTTGAATATTTCTGCAGTTGGATTAGATATATATACGATAATACGGATAATTCGAGGTCAGAGATGGGAAGATGAGGGACGGGTTTCTAGACGAGCGTGCGGATTGCGAGCGAGTGGAATCAGATCCCGTTTAGAACTGATTAGGGTAGACGGCGTAATGTTTGTAAAATTTAAGCCTGTCGTAAGAATCCCGGAAGTAGTATTGGTAGGGGTTGGTATGTTTAGGGTTATTGTCGTATCCGCTCAATCGTTCATATGATCATGGTCCCGTGAGAGATCGTGATTAGGATCTAGATATCTAGATGCTGGCATAAATATCAGCATAGTGTTGCCTCATTTATTTCGGAATTGTCCTATTCACAGCTGAAATAATCGCCCCGTCAGTATGTACCATCAGTTTAATAGTAAAGACAGAGCCTGCTAGTAGCGCTTTCAAGTTAATTAATTTGCAGTCCGTGAGCAATTTTATATCTACCATTTCGTGGTAATTTAGCTATCAATCAAGTGTTGTGATCCAAAGCACAATCCTTAGCTTCAGCGCACTAGTATTTAACCGGAAATTATGGTCCGTCCCACTCATTTTTTTTTTTTTTATTCCTCTGGTCACATTTTTTTTTTTTTTTTGTACCTGCACCGTTCGAGCCGAAAATCCCCCATTCGCCTAGGTGATACCTGGTCGCTAAAAGGATACCCAGCCATCTATATACGCAGGCGGACAAGATATCTTGGGAGGGTGGTAGTCTGGAGATGAGCTCTGGGTAAGCCCGGCTGGTTTAGGAAGAGATGAGGGGTTGGAGGCGGACGATTGATTGTGATATTACGCACGCTGATATGCTATGCCTATGCTATGTACATATGTCCTGTTCTTTGTGCGGGGAGGAAGGAAGGGCTTCGAAGAGAGTGCACGGTTGGAGGTCTTATATTCCAACCACGTTTAAACGTTTACCGCCCCAAAAAAACTGACGGGATTCCGGGTTTGACAGAAGGAGATCCCGTTGGAAGAATTCACGGGTAGGTTACAGCCAATAAGAAGCAGAGGAAGAAGGTTCTCCGCTATGGGCAGATATTATAATATATTCTGGAAAAAAATGTGAAGAAAGAAGACGAGGAAGAACGAGATCCAGAACAATTAATTGTGATAAGCTTGCGCATACATACATACAATGTGTGAAATTAGCATCTCCATACTTTTCTTTTCTTGTTTCTTCCCCGTCCCTTGCTTTTCGTTCGAGGGCAAAGAAAATAAGCCGGGATATCATAAGCCTATTAGCGAAATCTCTCCCCCATTCTAGACTTTCATGCGTTGAGGGCACGTTGGGTTTCTCCACACTCTTTTCCTCGTCCCCGGGAGGCTGCTGGCCCCGAATGGAGTCTCCCCGAGGGTATACCCGGGAATCTGGGTTAGGATCGAGTCCAACCCAACAGTCATCGAATGTTTCGGCGATGATCACTTGCTGCTAGCGTCGGGTATCGGTTTTTGACTCAAAAGGATTTTCTTCCTTTGGTTCGTTTACCTGATGCACGGAACTTTCTTGAGGATTGTTCCTTTACTAGGAAGAGGGGTGGTGGGTGTCGTCATATCGGTTTTCCGTTCTACCGTTCTTGCGGAATAAAAGCATGCAGAGAAATTAAATTTTTTTGAGATATCACAAGATATGAGACTTTCTGCACTGCACCGCTGGACCCCGTTTGATGGGAAGGAAAAAAAACAAAAAGTTGGGATGGAGTATAGTTGCTGCAATATATCTACTGCGCTGGGGGTGTAGGGTCCTATTGTTAAAAACAGGAAGAAAAATATTAATTAAGGGCAGACGTGTGGTTGATGAGGGGTAGTTTATTAGAGTGATGGGGGAACAACTGTTTTGTGACAAATCACTGCGGCGGCGGAACAGCCAGTCCATGGCTTCCGCAACTTAGCGCTATAATATTCGACCACGTTTTCTCACAGCGAAGCTAAGAAGGGAGGAATAATTGTACCGTTTTAATGGTTACGTTGTGATGATTTTTTTCTTTGCCTAGGACGCCGTTTGCGAGCGTAGCAGTTACACGAGGATGTGCTTTATCGAGGGAAAAGTGGGATGGTTTGTTCATGAGAATTGAGGGGATGACTTTGACATGACTGGCCCGAGGTTTTTGGGGACCTCCTGCCATGTGCTTAGCGAGATGGTATCGATGGTCTTATGATCAACGAAGCTATTCGAGCGGTAGTTGTCGACGAAACGTCAAATGGCTTTGCCGAATGGGAAATGAGATCATACAGCCTTTTCATTGATGGTTCTGGAGTTAGGGGTCCCGGATTAATTTTTTCAAGCGGGTAGGGCTTAAAGGAGGGATGGTCTAGATTTCTGTGAACGTTATTCGGGATCGCTTTTCGAGTCGATGCAAGTATAGACGGTGAGTAGATAAGTACTTGGTCCCAGCCGAATGTCGTCGGTGACAGAACGCTGATCAGGATGCATGTCTTAGTATCACATCTTCGGGCTTCCCGGGGAGAAAGTGATTATCATAGGTATGTAGGTAGCCTGCAGGTATTTTTTTGGCTTCTTGATCTGGGAGGAAGGGTTTAACGACACGACGACGGCCAGGCAAGCAAATTTTCCCTGGGACGCCTCGTATCTTGCTGTCAATGGGGCTTCGTCGAAGAGGACATCTTGGTTGGAGAGAAGCTCACGCGTGGGCATCGGTAATTGGACGGCTTTTTGCACGCTGGTGAGCTGACGGTTATGAGTGATGATGATTAGATAATGATTGAGCCGATGGGCTCTGCGGCTTCGACTTCCACCTAATGGGATTCAGACCCATGGATTGGCCTGTTACCTCTCGTTTGCCTGTATTCTTTAGCTTCCAAAGTTGGTTTCTTTTTTTCCTTCTGTTTCTTCTTGGGTTTTCCTCAGGCTTGAGTCTTTCTGGTTTCTCAGGCTTGAAGGTAAAACTGCCTGGAACGGTTTTCTCCCCTGAGCACTGACAATGGAGTCGCGGGAGATGCAGTCAGTGGAGGTTCCGGAAAAAGCATGCACCAGGAAGGCTAACCGCACCTGTTCCAAAACCCATGTCACAGCTTCTCACACCTACCTTCCTTCTTGTTAGTTGGTCTGAGGACACTTTTGGCTTCGCTCCCCGTTATTTCCTCGTGCTGAGTGATTGCTTTGCTGGGAAGTGCGCCGCCTCGAGTGGTATACGTAGGAGCGGACATGTAGATGGTCTGTCTGTCTTTTCATGCATGCGCCGTAACGTAAGATGAGATGAACATGTTTGAACAAGAATCTGGGATTCGAAAAAGCTAGCCTTGGATGTAGTCGATAATGGGCGCCCCCAAAACCAGCAAGCTCAAGCGAAAGACAGTATGTTAACATGTTCCTCACATTCTCAGGATGTCCGTTCCCAGGGTCTTGTCTCCGGGGAGGACAAGGCCAAACCTGCTCCTGACCTGTTTCTTCTTCGTTTCTTTTTGCCCATTTTAACCTTGAAAGGAAGAATTCCCAGAACGAGCGAGGTGTGTGAAGTCCTCCCACACCTTATTCTGAGGGGAGGGTGTGCATGTCATACTGGTCACTAACCACCTATTGGGCGAGGACGGTTTTCCTTTTCTTTTCCCTGCTGCTCCTCCTAGTCAGTTCAGTTCCGTTCAGTTCAGATCAGTTCAGTCAGGTCTCTGGGAAGGGCGTGGGTGGATGTGGGAATATTGCATTCATCCGTCGTCAATTCACCACCATCCGGTCCCATCTCCTCGACATCTTTCTCCTTTGACGACGAAGAAAAACACTCCTTACTGACCTTGCGGATAGACGACCAGGAGATTCCGGAGCCCTGAGGCATCGTCTAGTCTTCGCAGAACCCAACCCCTACCAACATTTTTATTTTACTTTTTGATTTTCTCTGCTCGCTTGCCCGGCCCCTTCTTTGATATCTCGTTTTTTTCCTTGCTGAGGAAAGGAAGAAAAGGCCGGAAAAGGAAAATAAGGCGGAGAATACGGGAATTAAGGAACGACACCAACGATAAAGGATTTTTTGGGCTGTCGTTTTTGTTTTTCGCACTCGCCCTCGACAACTATCGCGGGGAAGTAACTTTTGGGACGAGAAAAAAAAGAAGAAGAGCCAGAAGAAGATTTTGGGAGGATTCCGAGAACCGACAAGAGAAGATTTTGGGGGAATTTGAGAAAGGGACGCGACTACGACTAGCTTGAGCATATTCGAAGTTATAGCGAGCGACTGACGCCGAAGCACCGACGCCGAAGGGAGTAGACTTGTAACTGGAACTGGAACTGGGCTCCTCTGTCTCTTACACACACTCAACAGACGTACGATAGAGATTGGTGGTAGGACAAAGAAGGGGCGGAGAACTCAGACTTCAGCATCTTTTCGGTGGCTACTACCAGTATCGTCCTCTTTTCGCTCGACGTCACAGTGGTAATACGGACATTCACGATACGAGACGAGACGCAGGAACGAACCGAGGCTGGATTTGTTATAACAGCAAAACGGCCCTTCTGCCAACTTGATATAACTTCTTTTTATATTTTATTTTTTTATATATTTCTGGTGTGGAAGTTCCAAGTTATATCGTCGTCGACCTCCTCGGTTCAGGCCCTCTATCTTGACAGGCTGGATATAATCTTATAGAACGACAGCGACAGGCCAGCTATATTATATTATCCGCCTACCTGCCTGACTTCCCCTGGATATCCAGCTCCACCGACTCTGGCATATCCCGTCGTCTCTCTTTCTTTTCTCATTTCTCATTTTTCCGTTTCGCCTGAGCCCAACTAGTGCAACATTCGAGAAGCCAGGGAAAAAAAGAGGCGGCTTTTTGCGGGCCTTCCTGCAACCGCAGTTCCAGGCCGATATCCTGAGTCGCCCTGATCCAGCATCTCTCTTTCCCTCCTCTTCTTCTTATTCTTATTTCCATCTTTTATCTTTTTTTCTATATTTTATATTTTATATCTTCGGGAACGTCGAATTCGAATTAGTCAGGTTGAAGTTGCTTGTTGTGGTGCCCAGGATCCACCATATTAGCATTCTTCCCGTCAATCGCCCACACCTTTGCTTCCAAACCTGACAAACGACGGTCTCATCCATCCATCTCTCTCCCATCCATCCTTCTCTCCCCCAACATCATCCGGCTTCCTTCTCACCACCACCATCTCCATCTCCATCTCCACCGCCATCGTCACCTCCAATCGATAGCTTTCGACTGCCATCGCCATCGACGTCGACGAATCTTCTCTCCCGACAGGCATCTCTCCTTAATCGCTTCTTCCCACTGTCGCCTTCTTTGCCGTCGCCCTGCGAAATCGTAATCTCCGACACCCCTCTCCCTCCCAACCGAACAGCCGCCCATTCTAATTTTATCCTCACCGACGACACTCAACCTCTCCACCCACAACATCCAGCGCTAGCGACTCACGGACATCTGGTACGTCCTGCTGCGACAATTTGCTTCGTCGGCTTCATCTTCCTGATGTCGCATTCTTCCTTCGGCAGAACCTGAAACTAACCCTTCTGCGCCAGACTCGCTCTCACACGTCTCGATCACACGCCTCACAACCACCTCACAACATTCATCAATCTACGACAACATCTTCCATCAATCATCGATCACCATCATCTTCAACAACAAACATAAAAAAACACCTCACGAATAACACCATTAACGTTAATCGTCGACGGTCCCAGCTGAAGTGAACATATACACCCTCTGTAAAAACCCTGGATCCTCACAACGTCGTCCATGCAATCCGTCGGAACACACCAGTATAACACTTCGAATTCGCAACAACCTCATAATCACCCTACACCCCAATCACCCCCGGGATTGTATTCCGCGTCAAGCGGTTTCAATAATAGCATGAATTCACAAAAAATCACCTCGCCCCGAAATAACCCTCACCCGATGCCGGCGAATAGCCTGCCAACACCTCGGAGCCCGACACTGGATACGACACAATCGTCGAGTATGGACGATTCTATGGATATCGACAGAGCATCCTCGCTGAAAAGGAGAAGGAGTCAAGGAGATATGGGAGACGACGACAGACCTAGGAAGAGCCGAAGTAGGAGTAGAGAGCCGATGGAAATTGACGATGGACAGCCGATATCTTCCCTTTCTACGACACGACCGAGGAGAACGATCCCGACGATGGAAGAGCTTTTGGCAATGCCCATGACGGGTCCTCCGTCGTGGCTTAATCTCAAAAGTATGTCTTCTGTTCTTGAATAGAAGAAAAACGAAAAAAGAAAAACAAGCGTGTTTTTGAGAATGGTAGTTGTTTTTGGGAGGGGAAAGAAATGTTTTACTAACGCGAGATCACCATTTTTTTCAGAGCACGTTCCTCTACAACCGGACTTGACAAGTAATTTGATCGAGAAGTACGGCTTGTCTTCGATAGCTGCCTCAGTCGCTCGAACCGATTCTTCTGGACAGAAACAGAAACTCCGAAAATCTTATAAGGGGAAGATTGCAGGTCTATCTGGGAAGAATGAAGTGGTCACAACAGCGCAGCAGGTCGCGGTACCGGAAGGCGAAGAAGGTTGGGGCCAACCGGTGGTTCAGCTCGTGAAGGGAGGACTGCTGGAAATGCTGGATATCCCGGAGGACCAGTGGAAGAATATGAACGTTATAGGGAAGGAGCTACCCAGGAACGGAAATGGAGGTCGGCCGCTTGACTTTAACGCTCTCCGTAAGGGATTGAGCAATTGGTCGAAGGGACCGATACCAGATGTAATGACTCTGATGTCCGTCGATTTTATCTACGGTATACTGACAAGGCTCTGTAGTACGATGCCTCGTGGCTAGCCCTGGAAGACCCCCCACCGAGAAACTCCAGTTCGACGGCCTCCGGACATCCGACGGCGAACTCGACCCTCAACAACGTCAAATCCAATACTCCCGTCGCAACCGCGTCGCCCAATGGTGTTAACACCGCATCTCCAAACCCGCCTAATATGCGGTCTTCGGGTAGGAAACGAAGGAGAGAATACGGTGAGAACACGTGGGAGGGGTATGGTGAAGACGTTGATGATGACGGTGGAAGCGGGTATGACGATGATGATGCTAGAAAGAAGAAGAAGAAACGAAAGGTCAGTAGATGAAAAAGACTATTTCCTTATATATCTATCTGAGCACGGTGTCTGAGAGTTATGGAATCAAGCCCTAAACAGGCGGCTTGACATAATCTTTGAACTCGACGCTCCCACTTCTATGACGGCACGATGTTGTAAAAGAAGTCGTTCAACAGCGCTTCTCGACCCCCCCTATTTCAGAATGGCGTGAAGTCGGCCAACCTTACATCCAACATCCGTATTCGACCGAGATCGAACCATATTCTAACAGCCTCCGATCAGATACCAGAATACGACGACAGAGTTGGTGGGGTGGGCATGAATAATATGCCTGTCAACCACGCCCACGCAGTCGGAGTGGGAGGTGGTTATTACCAACGGTAGTCCTGTCTTTCTCTATGAAACTCTTTTTTATATACAGCCAAACGCCTCTCTATCATTTTCTCCAGTTTAGAGGTTTGAGCGCACACATCACCCTTTTTTAATAATTTATCTTGAGCGAGTCTGTTGTTCTACTTCTTTTTTATTTCTTCCGCCTTCACCGTCATCCACAAAGTTGCTTTCCCCCGCCCACGACTTTATGACATATACTGCACTTATATGATACCACAAATAGTACCGCTTCTTTTTTTTGCTTTCCGCACAGAATCCAGCAAGTCGCTTTTTGTTTTGGATTATCGGGTGGCGGTGGACGGGGGAGAGCTTTGAGAGGAGGGGATCTAGACCTCGATCCATCATCCCTCTGACCTATTCGATTCTCCGTTCTGAGCGCAGGCTCTCCCATCCGTTTATATAATAGCTCGTTTTTGCTTTTCTATTTAAATTATCGCGGTACTACTCACCTCGGGCAAATATTCGGCGCACTCGGACAAAAAAATTGGTTTTTTATCCTGTCTTTCCGCATTTTATTTCTGGTTTCTCTTCCCGTGTAAATATAGTTGCACCTTTCACAACAACCATCATCGTCACAACTGCTCCCTCCTCCTACTCCTCCTCCTCTTTCTACTTTTCCACGACATCCCACCTCCTCGCCAGTTCTCTTGGTCTTCTTTTTTCTTCAATTTTTGGGTACGTTCTAGACTTCAGTGCTTTGTGGTCGGCACGGTATTGTCGTTAGAAGATTTAGGTACTTTTTTTATCTCTTTTTCTTTATCATTTTTATGTTTTTTTGTCGTCGAAGAAGGGTGGATCGGCTGGCAGCAGCAGTAGTAGCAGCGGTAACAGCAGCGATGGTTTATAATGTACGATACTACCCTGGTATATGCAATGATACCTCAACTATCACCGTGGTATATATATTCTTTGTATGCTCGTACTATACCATACTTAAGTATCCATGTTGTTACGAGACCAGTTATCTCGATTATATTGCTACGAGGCTAACCTCAGTATTGACTGATTTTTTTTTGGCATTCGGTACACCAGTACCTGTTCAAACTGTTCTGAGCTCATGAACTTAAATATATGAGGGCTGGTTTACGAGACCGCACCCCGTCCCAAGGTCCTAGTCCAGGATCGCTGGCCTGGTATACACAACTTGATGGAACCTCATACGGAACCGGCGATAGTTTGATGTATATGCGTATCCGCTAAGCGCGCATTACTTCCGCGAATTTTGAAACAGCAGCATCTTTAGATCCGAAATCTGCTCCTTTAGACCGTCCTCCAAATGGGCAAAATCTGCCTTGAATTCGGCTCTCATGTTGTGATTGTGCTCACGGTTTTCCTTTCTCATTTCGACTAACTCTGCCCTGATCGTGTCGATGCTTTCCTTTTGGTTCCCAAGGTGTTCGTTAAGGGTAACCATTCGTGCATCCATGAACAAGTGCACGAGCAGCTAATAAAATAATATAAATTAGCCAGAAACGTTGGAAGCGAAGAAGATAAAACGAAGTTAAGGAAGGAAGGAAAAGTCTTACGCCAGTGGCTGCTTCCCCTACAAGCAAGCCATCGAAGAAGTTGCCATTGGGCAAGGGCTGCTCGAATCTTATAATTATCGTGATCTCCTCCTTGGTCAAAATATTAATGTTAGTTCGAGAGATTGTTTTAATAGAGTCGTGCATGTATATATACATACCTTGGTAGTCTCGTGGGGAGAGTTATAAGTTACGAGTGGTCCCTTGCAGGCGCAGGCGAACGAATTAAACGTAGAAAATTTCGGCAGCAATGACATCCATCCAACCTCCAACCAACCAACCACCATCCTTCCTTCCTTCCTTCACATCTCCAAATGTCAGCGTCCACGAACCCGCCGCCATCGCTCTCTAAACCCTCCGACAAAGTGGACATTATGACCTCCGCCGACCCAGAACCCTCTAAGAAGTCAAAGAAAAAGAAGAGCTCCAAGAAACCTCAGCTCAATGGCATCGATACCTCCTCCAACACCGACTCCAAGTCTACAACTGCTGCCGCCGCCGCTGCTGCAACTTCCACCAACGGGAAGATACCCCAGTCCCCGGCAATGTCCTCCACTTCCTCAAAGTCCAAGGACGGGAACGCCGGTTCCCTCATAATATGCAGGAACAAGTACTGCGACCTCCCAGTTTGAATTCGCTTCTTGTTTGCCTCTCTCACTCTCACTCTCACTCTTCCTGTGTCTTAGCTACTGCTTTGTCTTCTTCTTCGTCATTTTGCCGGTGCAGTACATTTCTGCAGAATTCATCTGTCTTTTGGTCTATCTGTGTGTTTCATTCGTACCAGGATGGATTTAATTAACATATCTCTAGACACTGGCGTTACATCTCCTCCTTTCACGGTCCATGGCTTCAACTGCCCCCCGAAGTCCTCGAGTCCCTCGCCTACCACAACTGGGGAACCCCACGCCCACACCCCATCGACCCCGCCGTTTTCTTCGATATAGTTAAGATCCGCCGCCTCGTCGACGAAGCTACTACTATTAGCGTTCGTGCCGCCGCCGGCGTCGCCTCTTCCTCCAGTAGCTACAACTCCTCCGCTGCCTCCCTAATGGGCGGTGGCAACGCCGCCATTCTCGGAATCGGCTTCACAAACCCGAATTCCAATGCCAAACTCTCCCGCGAACGCAAACACCGCATGCGAGAACTTGCGACTCAAAAGTTATCCAGGGCATACGCTCTCGACGAAATCGCCGCCAGCGTTGCAACAATGCAGGGTGCCAGTACCCTCGAAGATGTTGCTTCGTTCGTCCTACAGCGGAATCCGGACGACGTGGATGCCAAATATGTGCATTTTTTCCATGAGAAGATCCCGAGTAGGATGCTGGCTGCTTCGACCAGTCTGGATCCGCTGGACCAGGTGATTTTTGAGAGGCCGTATGATGGGTGGGCTTTAAGGACTAGGGCTGTTACGAAGGGGTTTAAAGACGACCATGCTGGTGCTGCGGCGGATTTGACGAGTGCGTTGAAAAGGGTTAGGAGTGCGGTTCATGATAATGGGATTGGGAAAGCGACTATTGGGGATATCTTTGGGGCGAATGGAAGTGGTGGAATGCATGATAACCGTGGGGCTAGGGGTACTGGGAGTGGTAGCGGAGGTGGGCCGGGAGCTGGGACGTGGGATGGAGTTACCAAGGATGAGAATTTGCAGCCGAGTTCTTTGGAGATGCAGCTGTTGTTCCATCGGGCTAGCACGTATCTTACGATTGCTTGTCAGAAGATCGAGACATTCAATGCTCTTGGAGAACACAAGAATCCGCCTCCAGCCAATGGTGCACCGACAACGACTGCGAATGGAGGTCCGGATATCTACACGTTAACGGCTCAGAAGCGGGAGACGATACGCAAGGCTATTCGAGCGAATGCGAAGAAAGCTATTCGAGACTACCTGAAGTATCTGTCCTACTTCGATTACACACCCGGTCTTACACCCGAGGAAGCCGAAGATCAATTGCGACAAAATATCCAAGCTGCAGCCAGAATGAAGACCCAGAAGGCGTTGGAGTACGACACTAATGGCAACGGAACTGCCAGCGCTCCTAACGGAAAGGAACACGCCAACGGTGGCTACTCTCGAGCTCGCATCCCGGCACCCAGAGGACCTGTCTATTCCGTCTCTACCCTTTTCACCTCCCCACCCTCTACCCTCCCACCGTACCCAGCTTCGCAATCCACCGAACTCACAAAGTACGGCGCTCAACCACCCACTCCATCTTCGGCGAGTAACATGATCCCTGTATACGAACAAATTACCTACCACCCGCTCCTTACCGACGCCCTACACTCCCTCCTCCTCTGCCACGCAATCATTTCCTCGCCCGCGAAGGAGATCCAACGGTACGCGTTTATGGTTGCACGATTGGCCAGAATCTGTGATGGGTACCCCATATTTTTGGCAGCCAGAAGTCCAGCTCGAGCGGATTGGATTGAACTTATCCGCCGAGTTGGAGATTGGATGTCTCTTGGCAGGACTTGGGAAAGTCTTTGTCAACCTGCTCCTTTACCGCCTGTTATTGAACGGGATGAAGGGAGTCATTCGCATGGGGGTAGTAGTCGGTTGATTGGAGATGGGAATGTTAGTAGCGATGCTCTTAGTGCGTTGATGAGTGGTGGCGATTCTGACGGTGGGTTTGAAATCGGAGGGACTGGTGGCTTTGGGGGATCGCAGAGGGAGCATAGTCAAGTTAGGGGAGCGAAGAGGTGGGCTCAAGAGGATGGGAAGGAGTATCCGATTTCTACTGAGAGAGCGGCGGTTATTGCGAGGTTTGTGAAGGAGGAGATGAAGAGGGCTAAAGAAGGGGTTGAGAAGGTGAAGAGGGAGAATGGAAGTGCGCAAGCTACTAAAACTGGTGAGATGAATGGGGAGAAAGTGGAGGTTAGGTTGGCGAAGGAGGAGAGTTTTGATGCCGACGAGTTGGATTGAAATCATCTTATTCGGGTTTTTTATATTCGGAATCTATGAGAAGGAGGTTTACCTTTTTCCAAATGGGACATCTGGCGGTGTTTTTAATACACATTCGGACCTCCCCTTTTTCGACCTTTCGACCTGAGGATACTGCCTTTTACTTCCAGTCTGTTTTTTTCATTATGTCTGGAAGTTATGGGTTTTACCAATTGCTGCGCAAAACTACTCCACTGCTGTCCTTCTTACCCCCCTCTTCCTTCTCCTCGTCCTGACTTTCCTTACTCACTTTACCGTACCCTTTTTCTATGGCCGACTTTCTTTACTAACCGTCTTACGACTAAACCTCTCCTTTCTGAAAAACTCTCCCAACTATTTGTACTTTTATCAAAAACGGCGAGGAACAAAAATTGAGTGCGGTCACTACGCTACTATAGCTCCGATCGATCGAACCAAAAAAAATCAATCCTTATGTACAAAATGAGACAACAGCTCTGCTTATCAATAAACAAAAGGAAGAGAAGCTCTTACCCTTTCTCATCGTAAATACATTAACCTTCCTTCTATACTTAAATACATATGTAAAACGGTAAAGCTAGGAGGTATCATCGAAACCACCAATTCATACTCGCCACCACCGTAGCAACTCCCTTCGACTCCTGCTCTTCAATATCCTCCGGCAGCACACTTTTAACTGTATGCCACCATCCAGCGGGGATATAAACCCCCTCTCCACGTTCCACTGTCGTTTGATAAATCCCCCCTTCCTTTTCCTCACTACTATTATTAATATACTCAATAACCTCCTCTTCAACCCCATCAACCCCACCCCCTTCCCCACCCCAAATAACCCTATCCATAACACCTGATTCCTTAGGTGTCAACAACCCATCACGAATCCTACCCCTCGGATCCGTTGACGAAAGTTTTTGATGATTATAAAGGTGTTTAAAGATTTTATCCCCAATAGTAGGTGGTATCGTGCGAATTATTTTGGATCCGCAGAGTTGGAGGAAGAGGTTATCGTTGGGATCTCTGTGTAATGGTGTATTTGTGGTTTGTGAGGAACGGGAGAGCCATAGTGAGGTTGTGTAGATGTCTATTTGTTTTTTGATATTATTGGTTTCTGGGTCCGGGTCGCGGGAGGGGGAGCGGATTGTGAAACCCAGATGCGGGAATGGGGGTGGGAGGTCGTTGGTTAGGAAGTGGGGTGGGGGGTGTTGAGCTAGATATAGACGTGGTGATGAAGGGTGGATACTTGGGGCGGAGAGGTAGCCTAGGAATGCGGTGAAGGGGAGGTTTGTAATGTCGGTTTCACCGGTGGTGGGGATGGTTACTTCGAGGGGTACTTGGGAGGTAACGTTGCTGGATAGTGTGAGGAGGTAGGGGATGTTGAGTTGGTTTGGACTGTTGGGGAGGAACCAGTTTGTAAATGCGGGGAGGTGCGGGGTGAATGTTGATGCGGGGAATTTGGTGGGTTTGCGGGATGATTGGTTGGTCCAGGTTTCGGCGAAGGAGGTGGGGTCGGTGGGGTGGATTGTGAAGGGTTTTGGGTGGCGGTAGGTGGAGAAAGGGCGGCGGGTGGTTATACGGATGAAGGAGCGCATGGTGGATGTCAATGGGTGGAGGGGAGGCTGTTAGTTTGTATTGGAACTAGGCAGATGACATCAAGCCTCGCGCTGGAAGAAAAAAATCGTATTCAGTGAAGATGTTCGGAATCGGACGAAGAGTTCAGCGTCCAAATCGTCCAGGGAGGGGAAGATGAACGCTGAGTATCCGCCCGCCCAATCACGGTCTCGGAAGCCGATATGATTGTCAATGAAGATGTCGAAGGCGAGGGGGGCGCGGCGAAGGTTGGAGGTTGATAGTCCAGTTGAGGTAATGCAGGCACGGTTCGGCCCGCAGCTGCAGCATCTCGCTTCCCGCTTGCATAATCCCAGCCCCAGACACCGGCGCCGTTGAACGATTCGATGTTGTCGACATGGGCCGATGCAAGCGGCCCGGGACCCACTTCTGCAGTGATACATGACTCCTTGGTCTCGGAGGACTTGAGAAGCGTCATTTCGACTTCTTCTTTTCCGAAAAATTCCTTCAATGGTTCTAGGTTGAAGTTCGTGAAGCGGGATGGGTCAGTTTTGCGGCCGGTCTTATGTTCATTATTGTAATCGTCTGTGAAGCTATGACCGGCTGCCCCAGCCGATGCCTCGCCAATATATCTTAGCTTCTCGCTTCTGGGGATGACCTCCTTTTGCAACATTCCCTTAGCGTAACGCTCCCTAAACTCTGCAGCCGTATGCGCTTTCTGAAGTTTCTCCGGGGTGACAATTCCTCGGCCTTCCCATTTGGCGTCCAACCACATATGGTAACATCGGTCACACATTCGGTTATTGCAACCGACGTCATTACAGACGTACTGTGTCTTTGTAAGGGTAATGTATCTGTGACAGCCACTGCACAGTCTAGTTTCGTATGGCTTTGGGATTGGCTTCAGAAGGCCCATTTGACCTAAGTTGGTTGGAATTTTGATGCCTGCTGCGATGAGCGATATCTTTTCATCTGTATGATTCTCAATGGGAAGGGTCTTAGTACGAAGCATCGCCCTCCGTGCTGAAGTCCTTCTAGAGCTTCCAAGGGATAGAGAGTCAGGTATAGAGTCCTCTTTTTCTGCGGTCGACGAGGTAGTTGGGCTAGGTGGCTCGGTTAGTTTGAGACTGACCGACCTGAGAAGACCACTGGTTCTTGACTCTTTCTTCGGTATCAACTTGAGTAATTCGGCTTCCACGTCGACACCAACCGTTGATTGTGCTTTAGAAAGGCCTGGGCGACCCTGGTGTCCTGCAAAGTACTGTTCATTCAGTTCAGGCTGACATGAGACGTAGTTGCACTGTTCCACCTTTGGAGGCGGCCAGAGGACTGCAGGTGGCTGGTCTGTCAGTTTATCCCTTGGAATTTGCTGAGAAGGTGTGAAAGCATATGCATCAAAGATTCGTCTTTGAGGCTTTGGAGACAATTCTGCAGGAGCAGAGGGTGTTTCGGAGCCAGTAGTAGATGATTTTGCAGAAGCTTTCCTAGAACTGGAGCTAGAGACTGGTGTTCGAGGTCGATGCCTTGATTTTGGTAGGACTATCTGAGCTCTTTCAATTGGCTCGTCTTCTTCGATGATTGGATCCATTGTGATGTAGGCGGGAGCTTGCAGCAAGAGATTGAGGAGATGGTTGTAGGGAGGCGGTAATTAGTAGTAGTGATAGTAGAGAGGAGGACGAGGGCTCTTATATCAGCTATAAAAGCTCAGCATTCTCAATCTTTGTTTGCTAAACCACCATCTACGCATTTTCCAAGATGTAACGCCTAGACACCTATCCTCCATAGTATAGACAGGCTTCATCGATCCTGTTTGATGCCAGTATCTATTTTCCTTCATCGTCGACAGCTTCGATATTGTGTTCAACAGCTCGAAAACCCCCATATCAACTAACAGGACGAGCACTATCAAGCTCCTCCCAAATGACATCCCAAATACCCCGTCCGAGGAAAAGCAGCATCAATATGAACAAATCATTGCCTCCTCTCCCCTCGGAGCCAAGGACTCCTCCAGGTCCAAAGTTCGTTAACCGCAGCATCAGCTACTCCGTCCTCAGACCACCTGCTTCAGCACCAGTACCCAAGAGCAGAGAGGTCTCCTGCGACTTTCCGAATCTTACGAAACTCAAGGCTGAACTCTTTGGACAAACTGAGGAGGGAGATGCACAGGAAGAAGATAGACACGTTTGCAAAATCAGTGCTCTTATCAATGGTCCTGGGGCACCTGTGCGTATATTATATCACCTGAACGTATCCAATCTGGGATAGAGTTATCGCTAATTGGCAACGATTATCAACTACGAAAAAGGTCCCAGATGACCCGGAGCTATACGAGAGCTCAATTTGGTGGGCTGGACGCTATACGGCCATCAGCGACCGCTTGAGGGGTGAGATGCCACGAGCATCCCAAGAAGAACGCGATACAACTGCTCGCCATGAGATGTATGCTCTTTGTGGAGATAACACTCATAAGCAAAGAAGTCTACAGGTATGTCATGATACAAATCTTCTGTTGGATTATGAGATCGAGGCTAGCTCCTTATCTAGGAAATGTATACTAATCCTTGCATGTACATGTACAGATATGGTGGATCAACTTTACCATGAAGCAGGACCAACGTGAAGAAACAAGGAAGCAAAAGGCTGTAGTTTAGGAAACAAAGTCCCCGCGTCAGCAGGATATCTCGCCAAACGGAAATTGTTTGTGTTTCTGGAAACACTAGGTGCTGCTGGGTGGAGTTTGATATTACGGGGTATCTATCGTTCAAGCTCTCTGGTTACTTTTCTCTCGAATGCGGCTCTTTGCTCTTTGGATGCGGTCACCATGATGTCAACTTCTTTAAGTATTTTCCCTTACAATTGGGCAATGGACACCATTGGCATTGAATTATTCAAAGATCATCTCTTTGGAAATTTTCAATTGACGGTGGTCCGATTGACGAGGTTACCTTTGAAGATTCCACATTACTTGGCTTGTGTCGATCGAATGAATTTACTATCTACACTCAACCGAATTAATTTTTGATCCACAACCTCAAGATATATACTTGGGGAACTGATCATTTCACTGGAAATTTGAATAAATTCGAGATCTTCCGGTTCTATCAGTATTTAAAGCCCCCTCCCCTCCCCTGCTGTTTCATTCTACTTCCCCCTCTTTCCTCCCCACCATTCACTCGACCTCACTTTGATACGATAAGTTCGAATTCGCTTACTCAGCAGTATTTTATACACGTTCACTCGAGGACCAAGTACTCTTATACTATACACTCATTCACATCCTATACAAGAGGCTAGTCTCTTATACTTAAACAAAATGCATTACTCGACCATTGCATACATTGTTACCATCTTCGAGCTGGTCTTTGTCAGCGCTATCCCCCTCGGCCCCATCAATTCCGAAAACCTAGAGGCCGGCGACGCATTTCAGTCCTATGAGACATACTTCTCGGAAACCATGCCACTCCCCACCACAACCGCGGCTCATACCGCCAACCAATCCGAGGGCTCAGACGCGGCATCCACCGCTGCCCCAACTTCCACAACTACCACCCTAGCAACCATTACAGACGCCCCCGACGCAGATCCATCGCTCCGCTCGTTTATTGCTGAGGCTGAAAGGACCAAGACCGTTTCTCATTCATCTGTCAGTATTGGACAGCAATTTATTCAAGGTTCCCCTGGGCCCATCGACCCGGACAGTATTCATACTGTTGGCCGGTGGCCTTATTTCCCTAGTGGGTGGCGTCAAAAGAGGAGCGAGTAGCGTCGTTCCTGCCTCTTCGATTCAGGCCGTGTCTTGGAATTATTTTATTGGGAGAAACAGGCCTGATCGTCCCTCGGGTTGGGGAAGACGTTTTTGGCCTTTATCGACTCGGATAATTTTTCTCTCTTTCCCCTGTCTTTTGATTATTTGATTGACCTAAGATCCATGGTTCGGCTATCCTACCAGATGCATGAATAACACCTATACCGATACTAATGATTTGAACGTCGTGTCGACACGAGGTTTGATGTTCACCAAAAAAAGCATGAAAATACAAAACCGTACAAAAAAACGCATGGTTTATTTGTTTTTCCTGCCTCATTATTCTCTCATTGGTAGAAAAAAGTCTGAACGTTTTACATGTACTTGGGTCTTCGCTTCTTTCCCTGTATGATAGAAAAAAGTTTGAACATTAATATGTACCTAGTCTTCCCTCGATAGCAGGGACACAATGCATGCAATGATACCCTCTTTGTTACCCCACGTACATCTCTAAATATATATTTAGGTCTATACTTAGATAGACGCGACTGGTCCGAGCACTCTGAGGCCCTGTTCTCCTGAGTAAGGTCAGCTCGCTCCATGGCCCTTATATAAAGTACTTACTTAAGTACTTGAGTACGGTATTTTTTCCGAAGCGGATGCTTGCGTAATCTCTCAACAAAGCTAGCCAGCAAGCTAACCAACTAGCGCCTCTTATGTCCGGTAGACAGCAAGACAAACCGGTGCCATCCACGAAGCCGAGACGAAGCTGAGTACTTATGTATACGTCACCAGCTGTGATCTAGAAGCTGTCACCATCCGGTATCCGTGGTATCCCGGCCGTATATCCGCTTCCCATATGATATTATATTATGATCGGCGGGCAGCACAAGGACCAATTTATATAGCAGATCAACGGACCGGTGCCCCCCGTGTTGGCCGGCGTTGGATTTTTTTGGACTCATTTCCTAATCCGGACAGTACGGGACCCTGGCGAACCTTTTCGGCAGCAGGCGTCTTTGACAGCTGCTGTGGCTGTTAACACCGCGTCCGAGATACTGCTGTGCGAAATGATAATTCGAGGGTTCTTTGCTATTGCTAGGTTGTGCTATTGAGGCATGGTATTATCCGATTGTTCATATTGGTTTTCTACTTTGCATCCTTGCTTTCTTTGCGGGAAATCAGTGGCAGGATCCTTGACGAGTGGCAGCGCTGCTGCCGAATGCGAATCTGTGAGTGCCGGAACCCGCTCCTTGCATTACCAAATGAGGCGCCTGCGGTGGACAGGGCAGCTGCTGCACACAGGAGAGCACGAAACGAAAGAAAGAAGACTTCTTGGTTTTCTGATTCATCCAACCACCTGCCTTTTGGTGGAATTTGGCTATTTCTTGGGCAAAATAGATACTCCTGGAGGGAAACAGATATCAGAATAAGTTAGGTTCGACATGCAGGTACGGAACAGCTGAAACTGTGGTTCCCGGAATACCTTACGCGGGTCGCACATCTCTTTTTTTTTGTTGGTTGTGGTACGAAAGCTGTTTCTTGAAACTATAACGAAGGGAGGTTAGAGTGGACGATCTATCTTCCACCCCAATGTAAGGACCAAGAACGAGCGAGAACTCGCATAGAACAACTAGGTAGCCAAGGCTATCAGGTGGGCGATGTTATGAAACTTTTTCTAAGGGGTACGATTTTTTTTGCTTAGGTTATCACACTTTTGTTTCGCATATGCAGTTCATTTAGTGGGGAAACTAGAAACTTGTGCCTTGCAGCTGGTATGTAAGTCTCGAAGCGAGCTCGGGACCGCCCCTTGGATAACTTCGGGGATCTGCCTTTTTGGATTCCCATGTATGTCATTGATACGATGTAAAGCCGCGGAGAGAGCTCAGGCCAAGGTTTTGAGTTAAATAAGCTTAAAGAGAGGGGGGAGAGGCGAGAGGCGAGAGATCCTTCCTGCCCCCGCAGCCCGTAGCTAATCAGGACTGCTTGGTAGGCTATAGATCGGTTGAATTAATGAATAAGGGAGCATCTGGTTTAACCTTGCATGTCGCATGGCTTTCCCGTGTGTGTAACCTATCAACAGGTTTAGGGCCTCGACGGCTGGCCTCTTCTTTTTCTTCTTTCTTTCTGCTTGTTAGATGTAACCATGCAAGGGTAAGTCAACCCCAATTACCGTATACCCTTTCGCCAGCTGCAGCTGTATTGCGATAGGTGATTCGTGATAGTGCCTTCCTTTTTTTTGTCTTGAGCGTACGAGGCAAGAGGTACTTGCCGCTCCAAACTAGCTTTGGCCTACTTGCGGGCCGTGTGTGTGTGTGCGCGCTGTTGACTTTGCGGCCTTGGTGAAGAATGTAAAGGAGTATAAAGCTCGATCGATCGCCCAAGGAATTTTGGTGCCTCAGGAAAATCTATAGCTAGCCAGTTTCATGATCATTGTGTATCAAGTCGCTCGTTTTTCCCTATACATATAGGCTGCTTTTATAGATAGTCTTCTAGACCCCCCTCTATCGATACCTTATCTTTCGGTACACCGTTTATCGATATCGAATCTTGGGATCTATAGACAACCAATTGCTTCTTCAAATCTTCAAAATGCTCCGACGAATTCTCCTCGCCGCTGCTTTCTTCTTGAGCCCTCTTCTCACATCAGCTCACGTCCCATATCTAGACGACTACAACATCCACAATTCATACGGCTCTGCATTCGCATTCCCAGACAACATCTACTCCCGCGCCCTCTGCACAACAACAAGATGCCCACCCCGCACTTTCCAGCGTAACTCGACATCCAGCCACACAGGTGGTTACAGAAAACTCTGGTCCCCAGAATCATGGTCCAAGGTCTACCTCCAAGCCGGTGAAAACCTCCACTTCGAATTCGGAGTCCCCCATATCCCAGCACTCGAATACCCTTCCTTCCGACCCACCGTCTATCTTCTCGGAAAATGTCTACCATCACCAGATGTATTCGGCCACCCAAAACCTCAAGAAATCGAATACCCATCTTTCGATCTCCCACCAAACTATCACTTCAAAGCTCTTCGATTCCACCTCGCCGATCCTATCTGGGAACCAACCAAGTTCCACGAACGACATCTCGGTGCTACCTTTTTGAGTTACTTGAATTATACGGTTCCTGTTGGGTGTGATGGATATGTTTATATCGTTGTTGAGACTTATGAGAAGAGGGTTGTGGAGTTCTATGTCGCTGTTGGGAAGAAGGATGAGTTCCCGCCGTATGAGAATACAGATGGGATTGCGAGTATTGAGGATACTAAGGCGTGGGCTGATGGGGATATTCCTGGCGTTGGACGGTATTGTCAGAAGAAAGGAATTTGGGAGAGAGAGTAAAGTTTAAAAGCCTATTCTTTTTTTGTTTTTTTAAAAAAAATTTTGTTTAAATTCCCGCGGTATTCGTCGTATTCGTTTCCTTTTCGGTTTGGTGCTGTTTCTTTTTTCGGTTGTATTATTTACTGCATGAGAAAGATACTATGTATTTGTAGCCTCGATATTTCGTAGTTGTGTATTTTAGATTGACCGGGGCAATATGATGCTGATTGCTATCCTTCTATGTATGGGTCTCTACTAGCTCTTGGGGAGCGGCTTGCTTATGCATCACTACCGTGTTGATTTTGTTGTATTTCGCTTGTATTTTTTCCAAAAGAGGAAATGCAACGCCGACATAACGTTCGAATGAGCGTGCACGGAAATCTCTAGCGGCATGCAATCCATGTGCGCGACCAATAAAGTTTTATATAGAATTATAAATATAAGAAAAACACTAGCAAGAAGTATAGCGAGAATTTATGGCATGCTCGACTGCGGGGTAGAAAGCTTGTAAAGGATAATGGCTCTAACTCCTTGGAAGGGTTCTGGTTATATATAAGTATCGATATCGACGCATAAGTTGGATGAGAGTTTGCGAATCACTATCTCGGAAAAGCCTTGGTTTATCAAGCTATGAAGGCAAGCAGTGGAGCGTTTATTGGCACTTGATTTATAGATAATGGCGTCTTGCACCGCATCTTCGCCCGACTGAAGGGAAGCGTACGTATAAAACCATATCTATGGGTGGAAACCTTCTGCAACCACGCTGTCGTCTTTTAGTCAACTTAGAAATTAACCACCCGCGCTGCACTAGTATCAGGTCTGATAACTCTGGTTCTGCGTATGTTTTATCTACTTGAACGTGGTTACTTAGGTAACTTGCTTACTGAACTCTCAAATAACAAGTTACAGCATGCTAGCATTTGAATGATCATAAAGGGCAAGGGATTGTGGTTGGAACGGCATAAAGGCGGGAAAGTATCTTTCGACTTGGCGGTCGGGTAACTTTTTATATACTTGAAGTTGCAGTGATATCCATTTTTTCGACATATTCACATCTGACAATCTAGAGATCTATCGCATTATCACAGAGACTAGTCCTTCTAGCGGATCCCGTGATATAAGGATCTAGGATAACCCTTCCCCGGAATGAACGAGCTGTCTATTAATGAAAGCTCCGAAATTAAGTCAATCCTTTATTGGTCGTTCAAAGGATATAAAATTCTACCATTAAGGATTTTCAAGCCGCCTTCGGGTGCGAAAAGGACATGGAAAACACACCAAATCAACCGTATCTACGCCGTTGGAACTATTGCAACTGTGAAGGAGGAGGGCATCTTCCAACTTTTACCGAGATATTGCTTTTGTTCGGTCGCCATCGAGAATCGCCATAAAATGGCCATGAAATTCCTTTACCAGCAGTGTCAAAATCCAACAGCGGTACAAACTATACCAAAGTCGTACTAGCGCCAACCCCACCATCCCCAATGGAATTCTCAAACAAGAAACGTTGCTCCACGACTTCGCATATGCATCGCAGTGCTGGCAAAGCCCAGCGGGCACACCTTAATTGAGACCCTTCAAGAAGGTTCTATGCATCTCTTCTCTTCTAGATCCAGTGATGAACGAGAAACAAAAAAAAGTTTTTTCTCTATTGCGGGCGTCATCAAAAAAGAATGACGATTTCATCGATGGATGAGCCATCTTCATGTCCTTCTTTTTTCCATTTAAACGCTTTCTTCCCTTTTCACTGCGGGCGGTTAAATCCATTTCGCCTTCATACAACGTTTCCCCAGTGCCCGATATCATAAAGCCCATCACTCGAAATAGCGACCACAACGAAGAGAAAGGAAGGAATTTACATATCGATTTAGAAAGTACCCCGCCTGCACGCAACCGGTGTACGACCGAAACCTCGCGTTTTACAAGTCTTTTAAGCTTGCTGCCCCGCTAGCCAGCCTAAACCTTGCCAGGACAGAAACCATCGAATTCGTTTTGTGTTACAAGCATCTTGCAATTAAAAATATTAATTGCAAGGTGGTAAAGGAAACGAAGGGGAAAAAAAAAAGGTTCCAGTCATTGCCGCCGACTTTCTATTATACATCCCACTTGGCTACGGATACTCGCATTTCTCCCCCTCCCTCCTCCATTTTTTAAGTCTATTTCCCATTACCTACTACTATTCTTCTTTTTTTACCTCCTTCCGTTTTCACGGCGCAAAGAGGAGTCTACTTGCACTTGGGGGAAGTTTTTCTGCAGCTGTCCTTTTCAATTCCTTGCCGATTTCGAAAGATTCCGATCGATAAACCCGGTACTTTTTCGTCAATCTCTGGAAGAAGTGGTTTTTTGGACGGGAAGGAGTTTGAGCAGAGCAGAGCAGAGAGAGATAGAGAGAGCTGAGTGGTGGGGAGACAGAGGAAGAATACAACATTTGCCAGCTTGCCAGACAGCAGGAAAACCGACGAAGGCCATTGGACCACGACCCCGTCGAATACGTATAGCTCCACGATAGCTCCAGCTACTACCACTACCACTCCTACTACAAAACCCCCCTCACCTCACACAGAGATACTACACACAACGGCACCCCTCTACATCCCACCATAAAATAGACTCCCCAAAACCGAAGAATATAGAAACAAAAAGAACCAAGAAATTCTATATAAATCAACAACCAAAAAGAACCCACCCGTAATGGCCCATCTAGGACGCGGCGGGCCTACAATGACTCGAGGACGAGGAGTAGGAGGCCCCCCGATGCGCGGCGGCGGCCGCCCCCCACCGCCGCAAATAATGCCAGCTCCACAAGGATACTACGAACCCCCTCCCCAGCCGCCGGCAGGTACTCACTCACGCCCCATAACTCCTCGCCCTCGTACTCCACTGCAAACTAATCCCTACATCCCACCTACAGGACACCACCCCATGCCACCGGGCCCCTTCCATCGAGGCGGCGGAGTAGGAGGTAGACCGGGAGTAGGTAGACCTGGCGCCCCGCCGTTGGCGCATCATCATACCCATCCGGGGACTTATGCGGCTACGGAACCCGGTGGGTATGATATGGATTCGGGAGAGGATCATACACCGGAGAGTGGGAGTCCTGAGGGGAGTGAGTTGACTTTGGGACCGTCGCCTGGTCCGCATGGTGGGTATGGAGGTGGGTATCCGCCCCCTCCGCATGGCCCACCGCCCGGAGCGCGGCCGCAGTATTTTGATTCAACGGCGATTGTGGCGGAGAATTCGCATTTGAGGCAGGAAGTTGCGGGGTTGAGAGCGCAGGTTCAGGAGATGGCGGTAAGATAATTCTTTCCTTCTTATCTATAAGATATGACTGAAAAGTGTACGCTAACAGTATGGTTTTGAACATTTATAGGCCGGCAATGAAGTCGCCCGCTGGGACCCCGCCATGGCCGCCCAACTAGAACTCAAAGACGGCGAAATCTTCGGCCTACACACGCAAATGCAAGAAATGATGGCCGCAAACCAATCCGAAATCACCAAACTCACCGAACAACTAAAAGCCGCCGAAGGCAAACTAAAAGAAGAAACTGAAAAACGCGAGAAGGAAGTAAAAGTCCTCAAAGACGACCTGGACGACGTAACCGCATACCTATCCGTCGCGAAAGCAGAAGAAGGAGTCGTGGATGATAAATGGTTTAAAGAAGAACTTACAAAGTTTGCTACTCAATTGAGGAATTGGGTATGGAAACACTGTAAAGCTGCCTCGCAGATGCCGGAGCTCGTGCAGGATAGAGGCATTCAGGCGAGAATTGGACACGCGGTACCGGAGTTTGCGCGGTTGACGATGAGTAACAGTCGTATGACCGTCATGCAGGCTGTTGTGCAGGATATTATTTTAAGGAGAATCTTTGATCGGTACTGTGTCGGGTTGGAAGAAGGGCAAGAGGCTGCGATGAGGGGTATTGAAGTCATGCTGACCCAGCATTCAGCAGTTTTACCACGTATGTTCCTATAACCATCCTCCTTTCCTCATCCATAAGACTAACATTTTGATATACAGCAAACTACGGCATGATAAACCGCTGGCGCGCCCTCTCCATCGCCCTCCTAACTGGCACCCACCCCGTAAAAGACAACTCCGAATCCGCAATAGTAGACTGCTGTTCCGAAGTCGAATCCGTCGTCTTCTCCCTCATCCCAGGCCACAAAGCCCGCCCCGGCGACGCCGCATCTCGCGCATTGATCCCACTTCTTGCAAACGCCGTTAGAATATCTCATCATTTCAAGGGACAACGCGCACGTATCGATGTGGTTAGTCCCGTTGGACATATCTTTGACCCCGAATGGATGGAGGATGCGTCAGGTATGGAAGACGATGTTGATGAAGATTTGAGAGGAAAGATGGTGGGCGCTTGTGCGTTTCCTGCAGTTATCAAGTGGGGTAATGAGAAGGGCGATGATTACGGGGCTAGGACGATTATATTTAGGGCTAAAGTGCTTTGTTTGTTGGATACTGAGTAGTGGTATACGTAATCGAGAAAGGGGGGGTACGAGGAGACGGGTGGTCTTTTGGGTTTGTATACTTTGTTTTCCTCTCTTATTTCCTTTGGAAATATCTTCAGGACCGGCTTGCATGCTTTTTTTTATTGTTCCTTTCTTTCTTTCTTTCTTTTCTTCAAAAATTTCATTCGGGCGGATATCCATGTAGCAAAATGCATCTTTTACGATTTTACGACTTTCCTTTCCTTTACCTTTCATTCTGTCCCCACCCTTTTTTAATGTCATCCTACATATACCACATATATTATATACCCACATTTTTTCAACATCATGATATCATCGTCACTTCTGTTATCACTTCCACACACACACTTCCTACTAAGAAAGAAGATTGTTTTGAGGGGTCTATCAAATGTTTTTTGCCACGATGAACACCGTCGGCTCGCCCCCCCCTTGTATAGACAGAGGGAGGGGGCCGAAGATGCGCATCGTTTCCTTTTTTGATTATTATTATGATGTTCGCTCTGAAAAGCTCTAGAGATAGGAGGAGCGTTGTATCTGTCGCTGTAAAAGCTGGCGTCCATAGTACATAGTATGCCGCCGCACCGATATATCCAATAATACCGGTCAAAAAAAGAGGTATTAACCAGGTACAGTCCGGGTATATAGTCATCGTAGTGTTTGGTGTGATTTTCGGTAAGAGTAAAAGTGAGGGGGCATCTCGGGCAAAACCCGTGATTTCGAGGGGGCTCCATCAATTCAGCTGAGCCGCCAACTTCGCACCCTCCGCCTTCTTATCCTCCTCCTCCTGTGTGGTCTTACCCTTATTCTCCGTTGTATTTTTAAACGCATACTGCACATCACCCGCCCAAATCCCATCTTTCCCAATCTTCCCGACTTTAACGTCATTCTTAATCCTTTTCCTCACCAGGTTTCCTGCCTCATTCGCATCTTCTCTACTATCGTGGCCCTGCGCATTCTCGTTCGATTGGATAAACCGTCCTAGATGCGTTTTGACAAGATACTTGAGGCTAAACCGCATACCCGGTGTTCTGTGTCGGTATAGAATTGCAGTGTCAACGATACGCTGATGTATCATCCGCATACAGTTCATATCGTTGTCAAGTGCGTGGCCAACGATTATCGTTGAGGAATCAATGTATTTGAAGAGGATTTCTCGGGCTTCAAGGGGACTTGAGGCTCTTGTTAGGACCTTTGGGTCGTAAAGTGCGGATGGGTTATAGGGTAGTGCAGTGTCGAATTGTTCTTGTGTTACACCGGAAAAACGCGTGTTTAGGTCGAGAATTTCGCCATAGGGTTGAACGAGGATGTCGACTATGTTTTCGTAGGTTGGAAAGCGGGTCGCTGTTAGTCGGATTACTTCAAAGCCTTCAGTAGTGAACGCCATTTCACAATCCATACAGATCGCCTTTTCGATGTTTGGGGTTTCGGGGGGTGTAGTAGTCTGGGTATCTGCAGGCGATAATACCTGTGCGGGCGGGGTTTCGACGAATTGCCAGATGCTAGCTAGCCGGACCGGGCTTTTGACCATGAATACGTGGTTCGTGTGTTCCGTGCAACCAGGTGTTTCGCCCACCGCCGTCATACAGCAATTCCACTTTCTCTGACCATTTTCAGTGTAGGGTCTTCCGTAGTGATGCGTACAGCTTCCGCCTGTTACCCAGCTGTTGGTTTCCGGGTCGCGTTCTTTGAGAACTTTGAATCTGGTCTTGCACCGGTCACATTCTTCTCCCCCGCCTGCGGTTACTAGTCCTTCTTTCGTCCGACGGATTTCGTCCGCTGATGGAGGGAGGACAACATAGTCAAATGCTTTTAGTGTCATGAAAGAGGAGACGTAGCCTGCAAGCGCTAGAGCTTCGGCTTCAGGCGTGAGACCTGTTACTAGCTCCTCATTGCCATTCGGTAACTCCCGCTCCTGCCTTTCTTTCTCCTTCTCCTTCTTCTCCTTCTCTTCAATTTCCTTCTTAAAGTCCTCAGGTTTCATTTTCAGAAGCGAAAATACTCGGTTTCTCATGACACCCTTATAAGTGTTGATATCCTTGGTTGCGGCGGCGGCTTCCTCATCGTTTGCAAGTTTTATCATCCTCTGTTTTCCTGCGACGGTCTTTTGGCTTTCCGGGTCCAGACGAATGAATTGCTTGTGGAGTTCTAGGAGGATGTTGTGTCTGATTTCGAAGCCGGCGGGCGCGCGGGGGACGGTGCGGGGGACCAGCCGTTCGGGTTCTCGTGGGCCTGGTTTCGGCTTTCCGAATTCGAGGAGTTGCTTTGTGGCATCTGGTTGGGAAATGGGGGTACTCGATGCCTGAAATAGTTTCTACGTTAGCATTTTGTAGAGAATTGTCTAGCGCTAGTGAAGGGAGTGTAACCTTTGGTGGAGCAGTGTGGAGACTTCGTATTGCCTGGGTGGCTAGTATTGAAGGTTTAGAGGATGTAGCGGCTGATGACAAGCCGGTCGAAGGACCCGCCCTTTCTATCCTTGTCCTGGTAACTGTTCCTGTCCTTTTATCTGTCGTTTCGACTTTAAAATATCGGCCGTCCTCCGAGTCCAATGAGCTGGAAGGCGGCTGTGAGGACGACTGTGAAGATGAAGGTGAAGACCGCTGGCGGGTCGTTGTAACGGTGGGTATCGATGAATTTGATGAAGAGCCATCGGATGGTTTCTTGAGAATGGACTTTATGATGGGGTTTGAGGGGGCTTCCGTCGATTTGCCGTGGTCGCCATCGTCGATCCTGCGTCTCTTGGGCGGCGGAGGGGGCGTTGAACTGCGCTCATTTCTGGCAGCCGGTCTGGCTGTTATTATAAAGCTCCTTATTAGCACCTGTATCCTGCTAGAATACGCGATAAGAAGGAATGAAGTGCATACGTTGAGTGGTTGCAGATGTAGATGGAGTGGATACGGCGAAGGAGTATGGAGGAGGAGGATGAGAAGGCTGTTGTTCGGCCTGGTGGGAGAACAGGCAGTTCTGCAGGCTACACGTCGAGACCTTTGGACAAGGGACGGATTTGAAGAGGCCTGAAGGGCGGAACATTGGAGAGCCGGCTAGTCAACTTTTGGATGACGATAGTCGAGTGGAGGCGAATCTAATGATCATGTCTGAGGAAGAAGAAGAGGAAGAAGAAGAGGAGGAGAAGAGTAGGAGATGGAGATGAGGTTGTGGAGGTTGTGGTGGATGGAATTCAGGCACCAAATGGCTTAGCGCAACGCAGCTAAATCCTGTTGGCTGGAAGGGGACTCGAGACTATCCGGATGTCTATCTATCGTCGAATAGTATTAATCAAGTAGTATAAAGCTATTGAACCGTCGTGAAAGCGTATGTATAAAACCAATCAAGATCATTGAAAAGAGAACTGACAGTTCGAATCTGAAAATTTAGTCTTTTCGGGTATCGTCTATGCAAAAGCGGGCGGGCATGGCTGTCGAAATGGTACTAACTGCTTTGGTCCGCCGAATACAGTTTTCCCAGGTTCCTCCCCGGAAACATCTTAGCTTGGTCGAACTCCCCGGTCGAACTTGGATAATACTTCCGCTGGGATGTATGAAGGGATTCGAACATTGGCAAATGCAACAAGCAGCATTATCAGCGACCAATCGCATAATTACCGTGATGGGATTCCGATGTCTACGATAAAATGTTATCTAACCTCCCGCATCTTCTACTTTCCCACGAAGACTCATCTAATGCAACTTGACATAAATGTACCTCAGTGCTTGGGCTATATTATATCATGCATGTAATACACATTGCATCTGTTGTGGATGCTACTCTCGAATCAGAGTCTGGAAAGAAAAACATACCGAAGAAGGACAGTTCCGGCTGATAATATTCGACTCGATGTATATTCACGTACTAGTAATCAACGGGACATTTACAAAGCTAATTGGCTATCCCGCTCGAAATTTGGGAGCCTGGCGCTGCATGAAATGAAGCTGCATATCGATATATCCCGTTCTCTATCCTGCCCATGACACTCTTCATCTCGAATATCTCGAGCCTCGCCTTTAGAGCCTCACGACAACCGATATCAAAACAATGAGGGGTATTCATTTGTCATAGGCTAGGCATAAATATTACGTCGATATGAGGCTCAATACCTGTGGAGTTTGCCATTACCCCGCTTCACGATCAGTCTAGACGTCTGTGATCAGTTTAATCACTTGAGGGGCGGAATCGTCTATAAAAGACCCAGCTTCCAGCTTCTTATCCTCATCCATCACTTCTCCCCATAGAGCTCATCAATTGATCAATCCATTCTAACAGATCTTTATCTATTACAATTGCTCAAGAACTCCTTCATAATCACCCTAATCAATATTGTTTCTCCTCCATCTATCAAACATGACCGCAACCGTCTATAATACTCTACCCTATGTCATCGCCGCAGGGGAAGCATTCCAAGAGCGAGAACCCATCTTCGCAGAAGTCGGTGAACTCTTCGCCAAATACGACTTCAAATGGGGTCTCTGCCTCGTCCACAGACACTGCCAGCTATACGACGACGAAATCATGATCGCGGACGGGTACATCACCCAACCAATCTCAAAATCCCAAGCCGGGGAATATTACCCAGAAAACTGGCTATCCTCAGGTGAACCCTACGAATTCACAACCCGCAAAACGGAAACCCCGCCAGAAGAGCTCTTTACCGCTCTTCGTGAGATTCTCCCCAAGCACCTCATATCAATCCTAGGTGTCTGCCACGTCGACCAGCAAGAGGACCCAGTGGATCTGCTCGAGCATACGGAAGGGCGGAAGAACATCCTCGTACCCCAAAATACCACTGGGGAGTTGAAGGGGAAGCGGAATGTCGTGGAAACTACGTGGAAATTCGAACAGGGGGAGGTCAAGGTTATGGCAGCCTGTAGAGCTTACTGTAATGTGGATTGCGGTGGACATGACCCTAACACCCACGCTTAATTAGCCAGCTAGTTCTTCCACTCCCACTGATGGGATCGATCGCTCCTGATCATGTCGACTTCAAGTTATAGTTCAATGTCATTTCTTTGGATATCAGATATGTACGTACGGAGGGACCTAAGATTACAATCAGGAAATATTCAGTCAGATAGCCAATACAAAGCTTCTATCAGCTATTCTCTACTGTTAACCCGGCAAGCCACTTGCCATAGCCGAGCGGAAACTAGTCGACTCTGAGATCATAATCTGTGACATTATATAAGACCTTAAGCTTGGGTTAAGAAATACATTAGAAAATTGCGTAAGATAACGACCAGATCCATTGCAAAGTCGGTTAGTGACCGCAGACATTGAAGGAGGTATATGATAGCAAATGGTAAAACGCCCAGCTCCATCACTACCATCCGTCTAACAGCATTCAGAATGGGCGTGGCACTGAAGAAATACAACAGAGCCCGCGGCTGCACGCTGGGCTTCGGCTGGTACATACAGTTGCCAGTAATCTTATCAACACTAGTACTAGTGCGCCGGCGCTCCGAATCGCTGCTGGACAAAGTCGCGAAGCATCAAACCGGAGCCGACGACTTGCCTCAAGAAATTCTCGAATGCCTATTAAAAAAAAAAAAAACGGGAAGAAAGCCGAAAGGCTACTTAAGTGAAGCCTTGGTACCTATCAATTGATCTTGAATGCAATACTTCGAGCCCAACACATCTCTTCGAAGCCCAGGATCTGGTAAACGGGAAAAAGCAAAAGGGTAAATTGCATCTTGCAGGAGCTAAGAAGCTAATCGGAACCGGAGCTGGCCTGGACGCCCCGGAAGAATCGAATACCCCAAGCTTTATAAGTGCTTGAGCTTATAACCCTCGGGCGCTGGCCATGGTAGATACAATTTGAGCTATTACTTACTTCCATAAACATATTTAAACTTATGCATTTATGATTCTACGACACTCCCCATCCATCGCCCTTTAAGCAAAAGTCTGGTCGCGCGCCCCTCCGTCGGGCTTTGAACTTTGAGGAAAAAGATATGACGGATCAGACTGGAAAGTCCCATGCGCCGCACCGGGGATTCATTGCTGGTGTTTTCTCCGGCATCGGTGAGTTATCTTTCAAATCGATTGCGACGAAGATTTACAGTTTAACTAATAGATTTCTATAGCAAAGTTATCAGGTACGGCGGACTCGATCGCGATGGCGGAAAAAGCATTATAACATATAGTTTATAATATTAACCAATTGATCTTTGGTGGCGGCATATAGTGGGGCATCCGTATGACCCCTCTATACTAGTGCTTCGATATCGATGAGATGGGTCGCATAGCTAAATGATTGGTACAAAAAATTACAGATTCGACACCGTAAAAGTCCGTCTGCAGACTTCTCCCGCCTCGCAGTTCAAAGGCCCTCTCGATTGCGTCCTCAAAACAGTCAAGAATGAAGGCATCCGAGGTTTATACAAAGGTAATCTATATATATTCTATATACAACTATCTTACATTCTCTTCAATTACTAATAATAATGCTATTGTTAATACAGGAGCGACACCGCCGCTGGTTGGATGGATGTTCATGGACTCGGTGTATGACCTGCACACCGCCTGCGTCCTATTACTGCTAATGGTCTCTCAAGCATGCTCGGTTCCCTATCGAATTACCGCCAACTCCTCCTCGACATAGATAGCCCCTTCCTCCGCGCAAAACCCCATTTAGACGAACCAGGCGGTCGCTCGGAATTCGACCCAATCCCAAAACTAAGCTCAACAGGCCATGGTATAGCCGGCATCCTCGCCGGATGGGTTCGTAGTCTACCCACTCCTCCACCCAAATCGTATTCATACTCTGACAAATCCTTCTAGACCGTCTCGTTCATCGCCGCTCCAATTGAGCACGTCAAAGCCCGCCTGCAAGTCCAATACCACACTCTAAAACACACATCCTCCACTGTCCCCACAGCCGCCATAAAACCAAAATACACCGGCCCCATCGACTGCATCCTCAAAATCTCGCGAGAACACGGCTTCTTCTCCTTATTCCACGGTCTCAAATCAACCCTCATCTTCCGCACATTCTTCTTCTGCTGGTGGGGTTCATACGATCTTATCACCAAATACCTCCAACGAAACACAAATCTCTCCGCCCCTGCTATCAACTTCTGGGCCGGTGGCCTTAGCGCTCAGGTATTCTGGATAACAAGTTATCCAAGCGACGTTGTTAAACAGAGGATTATGACCGATGAGCTGGCGGCCGACAAGAGGAAGTATAAGACTTGGAGGAGTGCGGTGAGAGGCGTGTATAGGGAGAAAGGGTATATGGGATTCTGGAGAGGGTTTCTACCCTGCTTTTTGAGGGCTTTCCCGGCGAATGCGGCGGCGCTGGTGGCGTTTGAGAGTGTGATGCGTGGATTGCAGACTATTGAGGCGGAATAGACGGTGGTAGTTTTGTATGATAGCTTTTCGGGGGGAAGGTACGAAGTGAATAGAATCTCCGTATCGCCCAATGGGTCCAGAGGTAGTGGTTTGGAATGGAAGGGCGCTGTCAGTGTCCTTTAGATCCTTGTCCTTGGGCGCTTTTGTCAAGGAAATCCATCAATGCAGCTAACTTGTCATCTATGATGAGTGGCTTTTCAGGTCCACCGTGAGTGTTTCCCGGGCGGGCCTGGTCGTGTAAACCAGCGTTTCCAGCTTCGGATCGTGTCGGTTGAGGAGACGTAGAAGCATGTTTCGCTACTAGCTTAGCATCTTCGAATTGCTTCGATATTTTATCCTGAACCGTGCTTGCCATCACTTGCTCCTCCTCGGTACGTGGACGCCAACTTAACCGCTGTTCAGGCGTAGGTTGCGCTATGAGATGCTGGGGCAGGAATCCAAATTCTGTCTTGTAAACTTCATACGCCGGAACATCAAGCGGATGTGTACTATCACCACCATCAGCATATATCCCCAAAACCCAACAACCATCATAAGAGTATCATACTGAAGTAGCGCCCTCACCGCCGCCTTTGTAATCTTCTTCCCATGACAATGGATCTCCACCCTAACCTGCTCCTCCACTTTTGTAACCCCCAATGCCCCATCACCACCAGGTACAGCTCCAACCTCCGGTCTAAACTGCCCAGTCCCATAACTCTGAAAACTACACCTCGTATACCTCCCATCACCTAACACCCCACCACCAACCTCAAATATCGCATCCTTAATCCTCGCCACAGAATCAACCGGTGCAAAAAATACTAATTTGTAATCTGCACTTTCATCAACAGTACGTTGTATCTCTGACATTTTGTAAATTGAGAATCTAGTGCTGGGTTTGAAACGGCGGTAGTTTGGAGCAGATTGGTTTGTGGTCGTAGGGGCCTCTTCGCGGAGATTGCTCCTGTCGGAGCGGAAGATTGAAGGGTCATCGGGGTTTCGGGAGGTGACGGATTCGACGAAGGCGTTCCATGATTGGCGGGAAGTGGTGCGGCGGACGGGGAGGCGTAAGAGGAGGGGGAGAGAGGGACGCATGGAGTGTGGTTTGGTGGGGGGGGGGGGGGGGGGGTTTGGTGGGATGGTGTTTTGGGCGAGGTTTGGGGATTTTGGTGGTGGAAAATTGCAACAGGCAACGCGGTTTTTTGGTTTAATTTACAATACCCTCGACGTTATATGATGGATGCATCGTGATGAAAGAATATTCGAGTTCCATATCACAGTATTATAAAAATAGAGGCAATGGGTCTGCCCATAAGCTGCTTCACCAATGGTTCATGCAATTAATATACCCGTATCAAACTAAACTATCCAATTTACTCAAGACCAAATATCAGGTATCCTCGATCACAGGCCCCAAATCCACTCCCAGAGCACCATTGAAGTATTTACATATCCTTATCCGCGAGGACACCATATGGATTCCCCCCTCTCCCCTCTCCAGTGCCACCTCCAGGAACTCCCGCCTGCATTGCATTCCTCTCTAAAAACTTCTTCTCCGCATACCGTCCCGGATCCTCTTCACTCCCAATCTCCGGCTGCTTATCCACCACATTCACCCCTCCAAACTCCTCATCCTTCGCAGCTTTCTTCCACGCACCCTTGCTTCGCTGCGGCCCAGACTCAATATCCTCCCCATCCCAATTCTGTCCATAATGCGGATTCATAAACTTCTTCTCGCCCCCAGGAGTCTCGTATTCCTCATTATCGTCAATCCTAGCCACACCGACATGTCCACCACCATCTTCACTTTCATGAACCCTTCTTACACCGATGGTATCATCTCCACGGTTTAAAGTGGATTTATCACCCGCGACGTCCATTATTCCCGTTGGATTTCCCTTTGAGAAACTACCGCCTGAGCGGAGGGATTCGGCGGCCAAGGAGTCTTTTGTTACTGCGCCGGAATATTCACGTTTGGGATCTGAGTAGGAGGCGGATGTGGTAGTTTTAGTGCCGTGGGTTGGGTTTGTCTGGATAAGGAAAAGGAGGGTGAGTAGATATTGGAGGAAGAAGGTAATTTGGAGATGCATACTTTTTGATACTCTGACATGAGTATCTTTATAGTGCGGGCGAGAGAACGCGTTAACGGATATTACCAGTTGTCTTCGAGATTTCAGCGAAATAATAATTATTTAAAATATGCAATTCGGAGGTTACGATTTTAACAGTATCATATATTTAATATGTATTCGCTAGCTAGTTGTCTTATACACAGTCTTTGCGTTGACGGCATCCCGACGTCACTCGGAGGTACGCAATGATCCACCGTTCTTCGGTTATTAGTTTGTTGAATTAACTAAATGGGGCTCTCCGAGTCGATGATATGCCATATCAGGCGCAGGCCAGGTGAGCTTCTTATCACCGCTAAGGAAATTGTTCGACGAAACCTCTAGATAATAGCTGATTTTCTCCTCTATCGAAGACGCTTTTTAAGCCGTCTATATTACTAAGTAATAAAAAAAACCCCATCATGCAAAATTTAGCGGGAGAGCATATAATAATACCTAACTATACTGGCAACTTTTATTCTTATTTTTATGAATTACGTTATTTGAGAGCATTCAAGAAATTCCGACCATGTGGATTTCCGATGCATCCACGCTGGCAACGGTTATCCGAAACGAAACATTCAAGGCCTGCCGAACGCTCAGTATCCGAAGAATAAGGCTTTGACCTTTTTCTTCTTCTTCTATCAAGAACTCGGAAAATCCGCTGCTCGATAATATTAATCGATAACCATTACCCACAGCGGAATATAATTAGAAACCACCGGCAACCCTACAGAACACGCGTGGGGGTTCCCAACCCGCCGTGCAGTGGCCGCAGGTGTGTAGGGTAAGGTAAGGTAAGCAAGCAGGCGAGCAACCGAGCTCGTTTCCAAACTCCTGACCTAAAAGTCACAGAGCAGAAAAAAAAACCGCATAGCCGTCGTGCGTGCTCTCCATTGTTCCGAGCAGGAGCTCAAGAAAGACAGCAACCTCGGCGCGGCGCGCGCGGGTCACAGCAGCTAGTTTAGGAGCTCAAGGCACAGATTTCACGTATAACAAAGAGATTCGTGTGGTATATTCAATGGAGGATATTTTGAACGTGTGACCTGGCGGAATATACTTGGTTGATTACTCTGCGTTTTTTTGGGAAATTTCGCGGTCATTACGTTATCCCGCGAGCTCGAGATGGCATGGCTGACCTCTTTGTAAAGACGTTCCTATTCTTTTGGAAATGAATCTTGAATTTTTAAACATCATGAAGCAGTCGGCATGCATATTGTAGATGAGTTCCTGAGCTGCGGTTTTTTTTTTAGGTGTTGTTTGCGACCGGAAAATTGCGATAGGCATGAGCTCGAGGTCGCAAACCTGTGACCTAGCTCCATATCATAGCTCATGCGTGATACCCGTGCATGAACACTTCCACGAATATTCATGCCTACGGTAAATTTCCATCGCCTTTCCGTAAATTCTTGAATTCGGGAAGAGGTTCGTTCGAAAGGGGTGCTAGGCAGGCAGCACGCAGGCACAGCCGGCAGGCAAAAAAAAAAGACTCTCGAACGGCCCGGATGGAGTTCCAGACATCCTCCTCTCCGTCCAGATACGTAGCACCAAAGCAAGCCGTTCTGAAGCGCCCTTCGGAGTTTACGAAACCACCCCAAAGGCAACGGATTATCTCGGGACGAACTTTGCAACCGCTCCCATATGAAAAAGTTACTCAAACAACCCCCCCAATTGCAGCCTTCTTGGCAGATTCCCGGTGCGGGTTTTTTTGGGCGGTGCCAACTTGTGAGACAATGCTGAATCCGGTAACTGGTCGAAGGAACAAAAACCTGTTAAATCTACGGATGTGGTAAAGATTTAGGCGGCGGACACCTCGGTTTGGGAAAGTGCCTGGGATTCTTTTCTTTGGTTCGCGGGTATTAGGCTAGATTTGGGGTATTATTATTTGAACTAGGGGTTTCCGGCGAGCCTCCTCCTTCGTATCTCCCTTTTTCCTGGGAACTCGGGGTAAGCTGGGATATCTTGGGTAGGAGAATTGATAACCTTCTTGGTTGCTTTATCGTGCAGCAGAATAACCGACATGTCACCGTCTCGTGCTTGTGATATCATATCATATGGGGGTTGCCGAATACGCAGCATACGAATTTGGTGTCTTTTCGAGGTACATACAAGTTCGCATTCCCCATAGTATACTAGTAGGTATGCACGTAAACTTTTATGTACGATGTAATGCTGTAGACTAGAGGTTTTTTAGACACATGAGCATTACCTTGCTATGGCCTGCTTATATTACTTTGCATAAAAGAAAAGTTGGTGCGGAGTATGTAATGGGGGGTGGGAACATCATTGCGCATTTGGGGCCAGTTTCCGGATCATGAGAATCACCCCATACGGGCATATCATATCATCAAACAGACGTATCAGCCCAACGAATTACCAATATTCGGAATCGTGGCTACGGAAGGAAGGAAAGGCAAAAAAGAAGAGACAGAATTTAGATGGTCAAGCAATCAGCCCGCCGCTTGGTATTGCCCTTAGGCGAGAAAAAACCCAGATCAAGATCAGGCTTTTCGGGAAAACCAAGATTTTGTGCGTGTTTGACACAGACGACGTTATAGTGGTCTCACGAGTTTTCTTCTTGAGATATTGGGAATGTCAGACATTGGCAATATTATTGGAACTGGGTTATCGGCAAGGGGATCAATTATATAATCTCACCCCAAACTTTCCGATCGAGAGACCAGCGTCCGAGGGAATGTCTTGGAGCATGTAGAAATTGCTTCTTGCACTGGGCTGATGCAGGTCTTCCTCCTTTGCGTTCAGCCTGCAGATCAGAGACATTTGGATTTGACACTTTGTTCGAAGGTTTTAAAGACATTGAATTGGATCCAAGTCAGGTCATGGCATGGCATGGCCAACGGGTTTTTCTGAGGTCGCTTCGGGGCATGATTGTCAGCTCTGGCAGCTCCTGTGCTCCAAAACCCCTTCAATAGGAATAACCACAATGTGATTAACCCTCAAGGTCTCAATTGGAGCTAACATACGTGTGTAGGACACACTGGACCGTTCGGATGCTTCCCTTGACCGGACTTTCTCTCTTGAAGTTTTTCGTTGCCTGTCTCAGTTTGCTTATTCTCTTTGGGCTGGCTAGGCCGTATGGGTAGGACATCCCCGGGAAACCGTCGAAGCCAGAATCGGCCCATTCACACGAAACACGCATATGGTGTGTGTAGCGGTGCATTTTTTTCTTTTCGTTCCGGTCGTACCCTTTCGAATCAAATTTGGGCAGGCCACTGGGGGCTGGTACATGGTCTCGCATGCTGGCAATCAAAATTTTTTGGGCGGGAAGGGTTTGATGTTATACATATATCATTAATTGGAACCTCGCCGTGATTACGGGAAATCTTTTTTTTTTTTTTAATGAAATTTATTATATTAGTTTACTTTCTTGATTCTTCTTTCTTTTATATATAATTATAAAGGACGACCTGTCAAGACGACAACAGAACCTCTTTACTAGCCTCTCGAAAGAGAACAAGAAAATGTCTCTGGCCAGAAGATTCGGATCGAAGATTTCGGCCTTTCCTTCTCAATAATACCAAGCAAAGCAACACAATTACTCGATTATTATTACCTGAACACGCTCGCCACACGCCTACTCCGATACACGAAAAATTATAGGAAAAAACTAGATAACCCTGGAAAAAAAATTCTACCTAAAGAGCCTCCGAAGAGGGAAATAGGGAGAGATTAGATCTTATAAAGATAACAAGGACGAGATCTAGCGTCAAATAACGTGCAGCGGCAAGCACAGGCGATAGGTATTATTTTCCCATTATCTCACTTTTGGGAAAAGAAAAAGTGGATACCGGCAAGCCAACCGGACTATTATCACGCAAAGAAAGAGAGAAAACCCAACGGAAGGACCAGGGATCAGTAGCACCGCATTTAATAGAAGACCGCAGTGTATTATATGCTATCGGTTCGACGCCTGGAGTCCGCTGTTCGGAGTATCTGCGACTGCCAGTTCTAATTAAATACCTCATAACCACCAAGCCAGCTCATCTTATAATTAGATTTTGGCTCCCAGATCTCAGAAGTGGCCTCAGTACCCACCTAGTCTACCAGGTATTTCCCATCTGTCTTCATTTCATCTCCTGCCTGGACTATTCGAGTAATAGTTTTTCTAATGAGGTGTTAAACGGCAGCAGGCTTTCCGTTTTCGACAGCAAATTGCCTGACAACACATAATTTGCTTGGGCGCCAAATTGCAACACTCGCAAATTAAGAGAAATCCCCAAGTTATATTGGAAACCTCGTCCCATCTGGACTTCATCACCATCTCATCTGAGGCATATATCTATTGCTTCGTTCTTACCAGCTGGTCTTACGGTCCCCGCAGTCAATGTCTGCAAATAAGACCCTCAAGCTGCTCAACAGCATCACCTCCACCACATCAGCCTCCCACCGACGACGACGAAGTTCAGCAGCGGTGACGGCTGCTGCTTCCACCTTTGCTCCGATGTTTCAGTCGACTGTGCCGCCAAACTTCTTCCCTCACTGCCAGCCTCATCAGCAGCAGCAGCATGGCCTTGTCCATCATCCTCATGGTGGTGTGAATGCTGCTAACCTGAATGCTGCTGCTTATCAGCAGTTCCTTCCGGTGTTTGTCACGCCTACAACACCGGCGTCATCCGACCTTCATACATCATATCACGGCACCAACGTCACTTCTCCACCGCCCTACTACTTCCACACCCCGCCAATTAGTAGCGTCGGTGGTGCAGGGGGTGCAGCCATTGTCGGGAATGGGAAAAATCAGCAGCAGCCCCAACAGCAATCCCAGCAGCAGCAGCTGTTCCATTCCGGGCCTCAGGCGGGCGCTCACGGTGCTAATCACAGCCTACATCACACGAGAGCAAACTCCTTGCATCAGGATCTTCTAAATAAGAAGCATGCCTCCCGTCCCTCGCTCTCCCAGTTTTCTGTCGCAAATTCCTCTCATTTTCAGTTTGCGTTCGAAGCTCAACCTCCTTCTCACGGTTCCGCTCACCAGAGTCCTGTTCATTCGACAAACGGTAACATCAACACTGCTCCTGCTGTTGCGCCTACGACCTACCCAAAACCTTCTGCTCACTCTCGACAGTCGTCTTTAAATCAAGTTCAGACCGTTGTTCAACACCAGAAGCAACAGCAACAGCCGCAACAGCAGCAGGTGGTTGATAATTCTGGTTTCTCGTTCTTGTGCTTGAATCCCGAACCTATCCAAGCAACCGCTCCCCAGCCTGTCGTTCAAAATCAACTCAAAACTCCTACTCAAGGCTTCCTCCCCGGTGGATTTTTCTCCTTGACGCCGGAGGACTCATATCCTCCACTGTGCACAACATTCGCTCAGCCCGCAACCACGCCACGTGAGAACCACGTTAACTCTTACTTCCCAATCATGCCTGTCAATCCTGTCGTTCAGCAGGTTGCTCCTCGCAATGGATATCCTACCGGGTACCATCGACCAACCTACCAGCGTTTGACCAAACATGCAATCTCCGCTGTTGACTCTCGAGATTCGCGTGAATTCCGGTGGAACCGTGTCCTTCGCTATGTTCATGACATCTCGGCCCCCCACGGAGTCAAGTTCCCTCCTTCGGAGGCTTGGATCCTGCAGCAACGCCAGAGAGTCCTTCTAACTCCTCGCCAGGATAGCAAAGGCGATGCTCACAGCCTTTGGGACGGCGGCTCTCTCGGCACCAACGGTGTGGACGACTTCATCTGGGACGACGACATCCAAAACGGCAAACGTTTCACAATCCCGCCAAAGAGCCAACAAGGTGATGACGCACCTTGCGAAGAAGATAACATGGTTTTCACACTTGAGCCATCAAAGGCCGATTTCGACCTCGCCTTTGGCTATGAAGTCGACGATTCCAACTTTTGCCCGCCAGCTAAGCGTACTAAGAGTAATGAGAGCCAGAAGGCGGCCAGAAGGGGCTTGCACGAATATCTCGCTGCCCTCAAGTCGTTCGAGCTTTCACATGTGCAGGACATGAAGCGCGAGGCACCACTTACTATGGCTTAATTTCTTCGGCCATGCATCCTTTTATTTCATTCCTTCTCTGGGAGAGATAAACAGTTGTTTTTCTGTACAGCCCTTATAATGATCAAGGATACCTTTTTGGTTTATTCACAAGGGGCTATTTTCTTGGTTTTGTCATCGCCGCTTTTTTACCATCGATCTCCCTTCTTCTTTTTTCTTTATTTTTTGTTATTACTCCAGTCTTGGTTCATGCTGTTTATTAGCGTGGGGATTTATTCCTTTCCTTATCCAGACCGATTCTCCTTTCCTTTTGTCTACAACATTCACGGCCGGCGTTATTCTTACAATGGGGGTTTCTATAGGGATATTTGTTTTTTGAACTCTCTTGATGTTGCTCTCTCTGCTCTTCGGGGTTCTTCTTGATTGCTTGTTTCGTTTCGCATTGCTCGTACACGACATACCCTATAGACCATCCAGTTTCCCCCCTTCTCCTGGTTTTTTCTGTTTTTCTGTTTCTTCTTCTTCTTCTTCTTTCTCCCCGTTAAGCTTTACGACCTCCTTTTTGCATGCATGTGGGTTTTGCAAAGTCGGTTGTTTTTTTTAACGTCTGTAGCCTTTTCTTCTTTACCTCGAGATTGAGAAAGATACCCCTTCCCTCTTCTTATTCCTTTTTTTAGTCTTTTCGGATTCATTACTTTCGTTAAAGAGATGGATATTATTTCAATATATATACTACTACTTTTTCCTTTAATTACTTATAGACTTTTTTCTTTTGATGAATTCGGTTATAGATTTTTAGTGTTTCTTTCTTTGGAGGGGGCTTTTTTGGAATGGATGGATGACTGGATGGGTTGTAGATACGAAGGAATGACATTATAGATAGATCATTATTAAGAGAAATCCATATGTGTAAACTTCAGAGAGGACAAATTATCAGGCACGATATAAATCCTTATCCTAACTATGATTCTTTTATGGCAGATAACAGAAAAGCAAAAAGATTGAGGCTCTTTTTTTGCATGCACAAACCGTTTAAAACGTTTCAGCCCTTTTTTTGGATCTTGCATCATCCAGTGCAGCGGCCGCGCATAGATTCCCGCCTGTGACCTTGCCGCGCCCCCCGAAAAAAAAAAAAAAAAAAAAAATTTACTTACTTCAAGCAAGGCTGCAGGTTTCCTTTTCCGTTTTTTTTTTCTTTCCCGGTTCCTGCATTTAGGGGAGGTAGTTCTTTCGTACCTAGGATATCATTTTTCTGCTTTTTGATACTATGCATGCGCATGTGGTTTTTTTTTTTTGGAGAGGGCTGCATGACTTTTGACAACGCGAGGGAGGTCTGGTGACTGAAGGATGCAAGGCACACTTTGCAGACCTTGTGAGAAAGGTACGTATGGTACTAGTACTTGGATCTGGTGACGACTGTTGAATTATGATATCACTCGTTCAGTGTAGGTTTGTTAGCTAGAAGGGTATTTGGTAGAAATGTTTGGTTTAACTCAATATCACTTTGTAGGGAATCTGCGGATAGACGATAAAACGGTAGTAAATACAAATAAATTCAGCCCAAGTTCCTCTACTCCTGTTTCTTAATTTTATCAACCAACTGGAAGTTCTTGAGGACTATTGATAAGTAGTATTTCCCCGGAATTGCTAGACGCTATTCTGAGGCTCATGGGCAGGGACTAAGGCTGAGTAGTATTCCTCTAGCTCGCCACCCCTTCCTTCTTGAAAACAACTGTTTCTTATTCGACCGAAAGGCTTTTGAAGTACTAAGGATTCGATGTCCTCGAGGCCTGTTGCTAGTTTAACAGTGTCACTTCTGTTGGAAAGGGTATTCAGCTTTTGAACTAGTTGAATATACAATGTCGTCTCGGACGTTGTTTACCCTGGCCGCTCTATCTAGGATTGTCATTGATGGCAGGGAAAGGCTTCCAGTTTTGTCATATAGAAGACGGATGATTGCCGTTATATATATATTTCTTGTAAAGGGAATTATAACCATTAGCAGTAAGTTTAGGCCAGGTATTCCGTAAGGCCCAATGATCAGAGGCTTATTATGGTGCTAGTTTATATCAGAGAATTTCAATATATGACCCACCGGATGATGTTTTATATTATAGCGCTAAGTTCTCCGTTAACTAGCTATACTTATTTATACCTATTACACGTACAGATCGTCAAGAGATCACTAACTAGACCGAATGCTAGCCCCAATCCGGTAACATCTCGATTTGGCTCTGCCTTCTTGGCGGATTGTTAGTTATATGGACCCGGGATTATGGAAGTAAAGTACAATGGTACGGGGGAAGTGGTTAAATTAGATCAATAGACTCTAGAATTTAAAGAATATCATTAATATATATACTGACAACAGGAATATAAAACTAAATTGAAAATAGGCAATACATTTATAGTCCGGTTCTTATCTAGCTAGCTGCGGCTGCAGCAGAGCCCAAAGCCTCGGGGCCTTTGAATGCTGAAAGATTCCAAATGCATAATGCTGAGAGGTTCTTCAGAAATATGCGCACTATGTGTGAGCAGTCTTGGTTAATTAGATAAACTTTTTTGGGGAATAACATTGTCCTCTCAATAGCACAGGTTTCTTCAAGTTCCTCATTTATGGATCTGAAGGAGTGAAAAAAGGCCTTGAGGATAGTTAGAGTAATGCTTTTTTTAACAAAAGAGAACTTCACGATCTCTCTACATTCTATTTTGTAACTTTGTAAGACTCTGCACTTTAGTTATGCATGAAACGCTAGTCTGGACATCTCGGGACTGGTGTTGGCGGGGACCGGGATAGCCTTGAATCCGGAGACGCGGGCACAACGCACTAAAGCTGTGCATCACCTTGTTGGATTAAGCAACCCCAAACGGCACACATTCGAATTCCTATAGTTCCTTGCTAATACATTCATCGATTCCGCGGCCATACTCTAAAGAGAAAAATTCAATTTTTCAGCCTCCAGTAATATCAAGTCGGATCTTTTAATAGTCAAAACAATCGGGGAAAAAAGGGCTTAGGTGGCGGGCCGCGCGAAGGAACGTATGCCCACTGACATCTTGGCTCTACCAGTTCGGCTAAGACAAAACAGATTCTAAGGAAGATGGCTGTGCGCGATTGATGACGTTCTGCGCACCTTTTTGTCGATGCCGCCAAGTAAATATTGCAGGAGGTGTGGCTTCTAACGCGCGTTATTAGTATAGCTATAGAGTAGGTAGCTGCAGTGGCAGCCTTGCCTAGAGCCTTGAGGTTTTGGAAGGCTGAAAGATTCCGAACCTTACATGTTGGAGACCTTGCACGGCGCTGATATGTCCTTGTGGCATATACGTGCATACGTTACGAGGTATAAATTATCTTAGTTGGATGACCACTTTTGAGTAGTAAATCCGAATTCAAACCTCTCACGGCGTGAAAAACAGCACATAATACGAAATCAAAGATGACGAACCCGACCTATGTTGTATTCGACGATACTTACGATGCAGCGGATATCGCTCGATTACTTGGGTCTGTCGTTACTAATGTGGGCCGACCACTGGCCAACTACGCACCCCGCGCCGACAAATCCTCAGCAATAGACGCTCAAGCTTCGTATATCGAGCAATTCAACCTCGACTCCAAAGTCGAAGATTCAGTTACTATCAAAACTAAATCAATTCGTGGAACTTCAGCATTCAGCTCGCTTTTAACGTTCTTCGAATTCGAAAAGGGCTGGGAAAACGCGGATCTTTACGAGTTGAACGCTCGTGAAGTTCGGACTTATTGCATCCAACAACATGTGGGGTTGTTTGAAGCCCTGATGGAGGCTCGCGGGGAGGAGGTCGACGAATTTTTCCGCAGATATGGCTCAAAGGGATTGTATATGCTTGTTGGCTTCAAGGTTGCTACGGATCCAAGTGTGACCATTGGGAAGGAGACAAGTAGAGAAACTAGCACCGGAGTGAACTCTGAAGGTATGGTTCTAGCAGCAACTGGTATCCCCGGAGACCTTGGGATAGGGTTCTCGAGGAACCGGACAGTTGGATCATACCTTCGATCAAATATCACGGGCGAAAGGGCTTTTGCTGGTCAATACATCAAAATTGTTCAGAAATCACGACTTGTGTTATCTCCAACCATGAGGATAACTCTTCGAAGGGAGCCACTACAGAAAGGACTAGCGGAATTTAACAATAAGAAGATGGTTTTTGCAGGTGGTAGCGACAGCGATGATAGTGATGACGACGAAAGGAGTGGCGGAGAGGCCAATGCCGAGAACAAGGCTGATATTCTTTACTAGAGTTCAGCTCAGACTACCTACTCGGAAATTCTGAAGTTGTCTTCGTCCTTGGCTCTTCGAAGTTTCGTGGCTGAGTTTGTGGCTGCCTTGGCTTGAGTGGTATGCCGTCGATTCCCGTTACTAGATACTACGTATGCTGCACTGTCCGCCGTTGCGCATATGCCCATGCAATGCATGCGTCAATGTCGATTCCACACCTAGCAATTAGTATATGAGGCCAAGGCCGCGAGGCTATATGATTTGAATTCAAAGTCATAAATACAATCACACTATATCTGCCTATGAATTTTAAAATCTTTACTTCAGTGCACAAGCACGCTTGCTCATGAGTATCCGTGACCACTATGTCTTCCACTCAGATCCCCCAGATTACAAGATCCAACATCCCAACGCATCACAATATCTTCACCCTACGAGCAGTGGCCTCGGACAAGAATTCAAAAGAGTGGTTCTATGACATGTTATATGGTGACCGCACTTGCTCGGGTACCATCAGAAATCCGTATGCGGATGACGAAAACGCGGAAGAGGAGCTTCGGTGGTTACTCGAAGAGCATGCTATAATCAACCCCTTTAGACTTGGGAGGGCCGCCCAAGTCAACGATTCGATTATCGAATATGGCCAGGCTCTGAACCAAAGTATTCAAGATACAATGGACAAACTTTGCCCGATGGAGTCAAGAGAGGATGACCCTTTCCTAACAACCCTTTACATTGAGGGCAAGGGCGACGATATATCTATCCAATCCTTGCACTGGGAAGCCATTGAGTTGCTGCCCGATAACAGCATCACGATAGTTCGGTCGATTAGACCAGGGGTTTCAGACCACGGAGGCGAAAACGGTTCGGATGTACCACCTGTGGAAGGGGCTGCTACGAATGACACAGGGCGAGGCTCTTCTCAACAACTAGCAATAGACAGCCAGGAAGATACGTTCGCGACTCACTCGTGTCTGAATATGCCGGTTCTCACACCCCCCAAGCTTCAGGTTCTATTTTGTACGGCACGGAGCTCTGAGATAGACGACTCGGACGTCTCTTATCGAATTTTATCCCGGGTAGTCCACAATACTTTATCGCAGTCGGCGAACATACAGATGGACTTCGTACGACCGGCAACGTGGGAGTCACTCCAAGAAGCTCTAGGTCGTAAACAATATCACATCGTGCATTTTGATGTACATGGGAAGATAACTCGACGGGGGTATGTTAAGCGTCATAACTCCGAGTGCTTACCTAACTAACGGATGATCACAACAGAGCTTTTATAGAACTCGTCCGGAAAGATGACCCCAGTCGTATGAAACGCCGGAGTGCTATAGAACTTGGTAACCTTTTATCGGCACATGAAATCCCCTTAGTTATCTTCAATGCCTGCGAGTCCGCAAAATCAACGAGGAGAATAGACGGAAATATTGCAGCTACTCTCATACAAATGGGAGTCAAAGCAGTCATCGGAATGTCCTTCAAATTGTTGGTTTCCTCAGCGTCGATTATTATGCCCTTGCTGTACGAGCAATTGCTCAAATGCCACGGAAATATGGTTCATGCAATTCAGCATGTGCGGCGTGCCCTCAGTATGGACAAAGATCGGCAGGGGATCCTTGATTCTAAAGTTACGCTACCGGATGCTATTGTTCCGGTGCTATATCAAAGTTCGGATCAAAATATCTTCCAAAGTCTCTGCCCGGAACTTTTTCCATCCTTGGGCTCGACTCGATTACAGCGGGCTCCAACTTTTACCTCAACCTTAGACGAGGACGATGAGGGAGTCATAGGGAGGGATCTCGATATTTTGCGTTTCGAAACCGCCCTTACATCAGAATGTCATGTCATTGAATTGACGGGCGCCATTGGCTGTGGGAAAACGACCTTCCTGCAGCATGCTGCTCAGTGGTGGCTAGCTACTGATCTAGTTGACAAAGTTCTCTATCTCGACGATGATGATAGAACCTCGCTTTCAATTAACACTCCGGACAGTCTTTTCGAATTCCTTTCCACTGAAATACTCGAAACCGATCAATTTGAAACAGATTTAACTCATGAGAACTCTCAAACGGCATCGCCAAAGGGGCTCCTGGTACTTGATAATATGTCAGATATCTTAGCCTCTCTAACTGAGGCCAGAAAGGGTAAATGGCGGGAGGCGTTCCAATCACAACAAAGTTGGTACATTATTCTAGCATCAGACCTTAGGAAAGGTGCATACTTAGGTGGGCCTGCCGCTTTGCTGGTGTGTATTTTCGATACGTACAAGCTTCAGGGAATTAACATAACTATTTAGGAGGCTTCAAATGCCTTAGTTTGCTAAAGCTAAGCCCGGCGATTGCTATGGAGATAGCAGTTTCATTCAGCCCACGAAATTCCACTTGGCGAGGACTATTTACTGCGGAAGATGAGATGTTTCTCGAACGCTGCGTTTGGGCTCTCGATTTCAACCCGCTTGCTATCAGATTGTATATTACTAACGCCAAATCCAGGGCCTTAGAAAACTATGGAGAAATATACTACGACATCATAGCCAGAGTACCACACAACCAACTCCTCCAAGATGTGTCAAGAACACGGATCATGGAGCTTACTAGATCCCTCTTTGATCTAGCACCCCTGACTGAAAAGGTCGGACTATTAGCCACAGGTCTTTTCTTCCTACGAATGAGAAAAGATTTGGGCCTCCTCGCCGAATTAACGGTTTACGCCATCAAAGATTGGTCAGAAACCACAGATCGCACCACGTGTTTACTCCAAGATGGTATCCCTCGGACCTGGCAAGAATACGAGGAAACTTTTGCAAGTGCAGTACGTAGACTTGAGTCGAAAGGCTTGGTTTTGCATTTGAACGAAGATTACTACGAAGTACATCCTTTGCTCGGGTGGTGCATTGCCATAATTGCTGACGACTACGAAGCGGAATTTGTCGAGATTCTGACAAACTCGCACCTTGAACTATACCGAAAAATCACCGAAAACTGGCCAGTTATGGATATACCGAAATTCTGGGCCTCCGATGCCAAAGAACCTACACAACCGAAGTCTGTTGGCTACATGCTGTCAGAAGACTATGCAAACTGCTTCCACATCCTACATTGCTGTATTTTGCAGATAGAATACAGTGAATGGGCTCACCGGTTCCCCTGGAGTCTTTTGATAAATCTAAACCTTCAGATTACGGGCGAGTCGGTGCTGCATTTGGGGCCCAGCGCGCGCGCTGTGCGCCAGGAGATTGAAGCTCTAAATAGCACGATGATGATCCATTGGGAGAGATATGCTCGGGCAGAGACCATGTCCAGCCGATTTAAAGAACAAACCGTTCACAACGGCGGCGCCCACATGGGGTTTTTAGCAATGGCATTCTCGGCGATGATACTGGAGAAGTCAATTGCCCCCGCCATGGCCATAGGAGGATCTCACATCTCCATGGACGCCTATCGCTTCTATTCGGAATTTATTGAATTGTTTCCAGAAGTAACCGCAAATCTCGATCCTTTGGCGATACAGCTCTTAGCAGCTAAGGTGTATCTTGGAGGCTATCAAATGGTTTGGCGAGATATGAATCTCGCGAGCTCTCAATATGACCTCCTAGAATCCATCCTACCGAACGGGGGGGATATATCCACTCAGCTGTTAGAAGCGTACAAAATGGGTTTTAACAAGGCCGTGGAAGACTTTGTGAGGAAGAAACCTGAATCAAGGCATCGGTCCTCGATGTTGCTGCCCTCCTTTCAAAAGTTTCATCTCATAGAAGCAAAGGCCGAGGTCCCACCTAATCCGAGACTGCCACCTAATACTGTGTTCGACATTGTCCCAACCACCAACGATGCTCTTTCTGTGGACGATGCCACAAATTTTACTCTTGGTACATCCTCCCCCCGGGGAGGAACGCAAGGAGAAATATTTCGTGAATCCAGCCTTAACTCACTTTTGAAGTTCCAGCACCTGGGCGAGTTTGCGACAAGACCTATATGGGAAAAACCTGTGAATGATCCGGAGGTATTGCGGATTTATCAAACAAGTGGACTAGGCACCCGGATGCTTGAACTAGATCCGGATGTTCAAGATCCAACGGAGCTTCGCTCACTTTCTCGGGTGGCGTGGTGGGCTTCCGTTAGGCTTGAGGCGATACTCTTGATTCGTAACCAGAAGCAGGAAATGGCCTATAAACTGCTACTGGACGCTCGGAAGCTATTTATTCCCCATTGGGCCTGTCCGTTGCATCGCTCAGTTATAGCTGAGATATATTGGGTCTTGGAGCTATCCCAGTCATTTCGTGGAGATCGGTCTACGAGAACAGCCGTACCCTCTTTTTGGGATTGGTATGACCCACAACCTCACGAACCGAGGATCTCCAGTCTATTATTTGAGTCTGCATGCCTTAAGTACGAGGATGATATCCTACCAGAAATAAATATCCCCCTTGGCGAACATAAGATAGAAATGGCACAATTTATCGATAGCGTTACATCCTGTCGAGTATTCTTCAGAGGGTTGTTAAATGGCATTGACGACACTATACTATCAAATAGCAGATTTTTCAGGACATCCGAATTGGCGATGAGTGGTGCCCGAGAGGAGGTCGAGAGAAATATGGGAATAGAAAGAACTGAGTATACGAAGTTATTGCGGAGAGTGATCGAGGAATTAAAGGTTGACCTAATGCTCGGTTCAACCGGGTCCGAACTTGCTGGGGACGCTATCATGGTGGAGGCGGAACGAATCCTCTTTGGAAATCAGAAACAGTGCACTGGTTTAAAATATTTCAAAGAATACGAGGGTAAAGTAAGCATCCACATGCTCCCAACCCCCGTTCTCCTACAAGAATTTATAGTAACTTGGTGCATCGTCGTCTAGCCATTACGCAAGTTTTTACCATGGGACAAACCGGACCAGAGCCGAACTATGACCAGTGAATAAACACCACCTTCTCCTCGCACACTGATGGGAGCTCCGGGGGCAGAAACTGCGATTCAAATAGCAAACAAAAACTTTTGTATTGAACTTCGGTATTCACAATCCGCAACCAAACCAATCTTCTCTTTTTTTTATTTGGGGGGGGGGGGGGGGGGGGGGTTCACAGTATACACGATATAGGAAAAATATAGGAAAAGAGCTGGAGAGATAATCAGAGACAGTGTTCGAAGACTTTTATGATCAATCCAGCGGCTGACGTCAGAGAATACAGGTTGAATTTCGTCCCAAGTAGGAAATGCATAGTATTAGCCATGTTAGAATTAACATTAATGAGAGATATGAAAGTAGTAATGATAATGAAACCCAAGACAAAAGAAAAATGATAGTGATAGTATTATTGTTGTACACCGATGATATGAATGAATGAGTGAATGATAGTTTTTCGTCTAAACAAAAAGTAGAAAAGCGAAAACATCGTCGAAAGAAACCCAAAGAAAAAAAATCAATTAGAAGGAAATACGGTAACAGTAGTATGTATATATGGTGATAGGTAAAGATAAAAAAGAACACCCCCAAATCCTTAACAGCCCTTTAGAACTCCGGGTATCGATGCAATTCAAAGTGATAACAAAAGGGAATTTTTCCAAATTTTGATGGGTAAAAGAACCGTGTGCTTGAGTGAAAGGATAAGAAATGAAAACCAGTGTTGAATAGACAAAGGAAATATGTAGAGTCGACGTATACACCGAAAGGGGAAGGGTTATATAAAACGAACGATTTTCGCTAATACAGACAAGAAAGGACAAAGACAAATGAACAGAGCGCCGATGGTAATGGTATAAACAGAACACGGAAGGCCTTCTTCGTTTATAAATAATCGGAAGGGGAGAGCGACGCGAAAAAAAGGAGTTACACGGGAATATGAAGTACAGAGAAAGAAAAGAAAAGTAATGATAACATAAAAAAGTAGCGATCTCGCGCCCTTTTTTTCAGTGGAGAGTGTGTGTTCCTTGAGTGGAGGTGGTTTATGTGTACGTTCCGCCGTTGGATATCATGGTATCGGAGAAGTGGGTATTTTGAAGTGTACGGTTGTGGTCTCGAGGAATCTCTAATCCTCGTAGATGGTTTCAAGGTCGAAATCCGATCTTCTCTCAGCTCCGCAAACGCTCCATCTTTGTCGTCGTTTGCTTTCTCTCAGGGACATGTTGTTCATGGAGGATGTTACGAGAGAGAGACCGAGTCCAATAGTGTCGTCTTCCTTGTCCTTTTCTTCCTTCTCAGCTGTATCACGCTGTTGCCTTTCCTCTTCCTCTTCGAGAATGGCGAGAAGCTCGCCGTCGGGGGAATCTTCGATGGTCTCGAGGCTGTATGTTGTCAAGGAGGGAGAGCAGCTACGGGACGAGGTTGGGCTCGAGGCATTACTGGTCAAAGATGGAGGATAGCTAGACAACTGGCTGTTGACACCAGGGAACACCTCGGTTGCAAGGTAGGCTGGTGGTGCTTTTGGAGGAGTTGGAGGTGGCGGTGTGGCTGTTCTTAAGAATGACGGCCTCTTGGCGAAAGCTGGCAAGTTGAGAGGAGTAGATGGGAAAGTTGGGACAAAGGAGTTCCTGTAAGTCGGGCTAGCCGGAGTTGTCGTCCATTTTGGAGAGGCTGGCGGAGGGCCCTGGGACTTTGTCCTGTTTGGCAGCGGAAGACTATGTGCTCGGATCATCGAGGGAGGAGGAGAGACTGAAGAAGATGATTTGGACCGGATGTGAGATCTTCTCCAGGAAGGCGTCGACGAGGCCGAAGATGTTGAAGCTGCGTCAGAGGCTGGAGCTTGAGCTGCAGGTGGAACTCGGACCTTCTGCACAGTCAAGGACGGCGAACTCGAAGACGGAGAGGGCGAACGGGAGGCGGAGGGAGTCGAGGGCATCGACGAGGAGGACATCGGAGCGGACATGGTGAAGTTAAAGGACGATGGAGGAGTCGATGGAGATGAGGTTGGCCGGCCCCTTGCTGCCGATGTAACACTCAGCGATGGAGTCCTTGGATAGCCGGCGGCTGCGTTGCCTGGATTGTGCCGAGTCCAGTCGGGTTGACTCTTCTAAATTTCCCAACGATGGATCGAACCGTCGACTCGACAAAGACACTGCGGGCTATTATATAGTGCCCCCACGAGGTCTATGATGCCACTAAGACACGGACGATTCACTTGCTCGCCGGATCCACTCGTTCTTCCACGCCTGTGCCTGCCTTTGCTTCTTTCCCCGGATTTCGATCAGGAAAGCCCGTCGACACGGCTCGAGAGGACTGCTGCAATCGGAGAATTTGTCGAATGCAAGCCGATAAGGTCGAATTCCTTCGGTCGAACTCAGTCTGCCAAAGCGGGGCCACCTCGGATCGAAGGTCCTGTTTACAAATAAAGGGCGGCACGGATTCCTGACCGAAGTGGTGAAATTATCTTTTTTATCTCGTGTATAAAATCGAATCCGTCGAAATGGGAAGAGGAAAAAAAAAGAGGCTTCGAGGACGGGTTGGGAAAATGTCTTGAGAGGTTGTGACTAGGATGAACAGGGCATGTGCGTCCTCTGCATGCACGCCAGGATCTAACTGCAGTCCCTCGAGCTCTTGACGATATGGTTATCTGGGGAAAATATTGCGTGAGTCGGTCCCGACCGAATTCGAATCACTCCTTCAGGGGAATCGATACTGCAAACAGCAAGGTCGGTGTCGAAAAGAAAAATGTTGTCGCCAAAAGATTCCCCAGGAGAAAAGCCCTTTTTCTCGGTAGAAAAAAAGAGGAGAAAAAGATGACTACTTGTACCGTTTATCGAAGGGAACTCCGAAGTGGATATATACTGACTGGGGAAAAGATGAATAATAGCCGAATTGGTAATCGGGGCTTGGAAAAATCTGAATGGCTGACCGGAACCTACGAGAATTCGAAAGTGGTGAATTAAAATGGTTTATGAGAAATGTGTGAGCAACATGAATTCAACAAGCATCATGGGGTTTTTGGGAGTTCAGGAAAGAGAGGGGGTCCAGTCATATATGTATTATGTATGGCCATGGGGCACGGATTGGCATCTCAAGGCCAGAAAAGCAATTCAGCCCTCGAAACAATAAGCCAAGGCCGACAGCCCTTGCCCAAAGATTATTTACTTCCTTGCCTTTCTCCGCGATAAATAAGAAATATCAACATCGGCTCCACGAGGTGGTAGGTTTAAACTCTTTGTTGGCTTCGCGGCGTCTCAGACAGTCCAACCTTCGCACGCCTCAGGACGAGACATGCCTCATCTTTCGCTGGTATGGATTGAGCCATTAAAGTCAGCCCCGGAACGGGGAAACCGGTAGCAGAAACCAACCATCTTCACTTGCAACCTGGTTTCCCTCAACCGTGTGCTTCGCGAGGAGAAAGAAAGACGCCGAATCCCTGCCAGAATTATGGAGCTACTGGCGGATTCGGAACCGTTCTGGGAATAGTTACGAGAACCTCGACGTGGAACCAAAGGGCTGTGCACCGCCATCCACAAAGGAACCGTGAACTGTCGGCTTATGATAACATCCGGCATTGGTTCTTTTCCCGTCTATTATCATGCGGCGAGCAATAGTTTGGATCGCTGGGAAAATCCATAATAAGTTCTGACATCGGAACCAGTAACGTAATCATGCAGCAACAAAACTCAAAGAGACGAGCGACCAAGGTCTTGGACGAACGAACCGCTGGGTGAGAATGTGTCTAAGCCATTTGGAAAGTTTGGCCACGAATAACCCTTCACCGCAGTAGCCGCCCTCTCAGGTTCCATATCGCACCGCACCACACGGTCATTCGTTGTTCCAACTTTCGCAAAATACCCCATCACGAGGGACCTTCTATGTTGTAATTATGTAAATCGACCGCCGTCAGGAGTCTAGACAGATCAGGCAGCCGTGATCGATTCCTCGAGAGCCCTCTATCCCCCGTTCGTCCAGACGGAAAATTTACAGAGATCCCGCCACACACACCCTATTTCCTGGGTCACTCTGGAGGGTTCCAACGGACAGGATAAGCTTGTCCCCTGCGCCAGCAAAAACGTGGGAATGCTGCTTTAAGATTGAATTAGGAAATATAATGAGAAAAAGTTGCAAAAAGGAATCAACAAACACAGGAACATGAAACAGCCCCCCGCCAGAAACTTCAGGACTTCTTTTTTGCCCGCTGTGTGGCCACGCGTGTACTTTACAGTTTACGGTTATGGGACCGAAGACACTCGTAAGTCATCTTCGAGAGTTTAGAACATCGACGGCCGCGTGGAAGTCAGACACCTTGTAGACGAAAACCCAATCAGGTTTTATTTGGTATGGGAAATATTTGGCGAAAAGTAACACATTTGTCGAGCCTATTTACATTTTGTGTCGACAAAATTGTGAAGCTTTCAAGTCACGTTACTCGAGTATCGACCTTCAAGATCTATTTCAGAGTGTATCTGCAAAATGTAGGAGCAAGGGGGAAGGAAAGCATCATTTCCACCGGTGGCGCAGAAGCAAAAGCAATGCCTGGTGTGGCTGCATGGAACATGCTGTTCGACGTTCCCGTCCAAACCTTGGTATCAGGTCTGCAGCTTTCCGTTGGAAGAAGGAGATGGTCTCTTTCTGATTCTCACATCATCGTTTCCGGAAAACAAAAGACTTCATGCGACGTTAAAAAAAAGACAGTTGCGGCGGCAGCGGGGTTTTAGGAACCCAGCAGTCAAAGCAACTTTGTTGGATTTTTTCCCATGAATCCCGTGCGCTCCTAATGAAGCCCAAAAGCCAACAATACCCATTAATAGTAACATACGTACCCAACGTCTTGAGATGCCTATGATCAGGGATGGGCTCGATTCATGAATTCATCTCATCAGCGCGATTTTAGGGCTCCCGGCCCTCCTCTTCATTCCCGTTCTTTGCGGTGTTGGCTTCAATCAAAAGAGACATCAAGGTTCGCGTTCGAGACCCAGGGCCCTAGGTAAAAATAGGGGGGGTAGGGGGATAAAAACCCCACCATGTACCAACGGGAAAAGGGGGAAAGAAACCCAGATCGCATTTCCGGTCCCTGCCAAGCTAAGATTCCGTCCCGCCTCTAAAATTACATTTTTCTTTTCCACGATCCCCCTTCCTTCCCTTCCAGAAGCCTTCCTAAACAGACTATTCTAAAGGTCCCGGGTTTTGCCAGAGAATCAGGCTCGTTTGAAGATATGAAGGTTTTGGCCGGATATAGATAGATCCCATGGAAAAATTTGGGGGTATCGTATTAGTTTGTCCCTTCATTCATTTTGGAAGTCTCGTGTTGAGTTCTTCGGGGGAATACATATTGCACTATTGAGTTTGCGGCGTGAGACGACATCAGAGGCGCAGGCGGCCCGAATACGCGGGAAAACGGCTTTCCTGCTTCGCTACCTACGATTTGTACAGATACATTCGGGTGGAGGCGGTCCGTTAAAAAGGCAGTAACTTAGGCAATCGAGGAAAAATTGTTGAAGTTGTTCTGCTGAGAGAAAATGCCTCTTGGTAATTTCAGCACAACTGCTGCCTTGAGGAGAATTCGAGGCTGGGAAGAAGCCGACTGTGCAACATGGAATTCAAACGCACACCCCACATCCTTATCTTCAATTTCGGATGCGGGCGTGAGTAAGGCTACCAACTACATATCGATTATGAACCGGATAGGTTAAAATACAAACCTCAGGGAGCTTCGTACATATAATATCTCATCTAGTCAATCGACGTTATGACCAAGCATGACCTATCCGCTCGTCGGTTTATAAGTTTAGTCGGGGTTTGGAAAGATACATTTACTACATTGCATATACTTTATGCTCACTAGCCAGCAATACCCGGCGGAGCACCGTAACGAAGTCCCCAGCTAAGTATATTATATGTCTACAGTTATGCCCGCATATGGGTATTTCAGCCTTACCACATCTGCCAGAGTGTATCGAATTTGGTCTTGCCCGGATTGTAACCTTCACCCTCTTCATCTTCTGGATCCCCTCGCCTTTCCCTGATCGCTTTTCTAAAAGCTTCCAACGCCAGATAGTCACCCTTATAGGGACTCAATAACACTTCGCACCTTGTCTTCGGGTCGAAATATCTGGTATCAGTTGCACTAGAGGGCCGCGGCCATGGCCACAGCTTCGTTTGTCCAGCTGGCGTATCCTTAGCTGTAGCGGCACGAGCAATTCCTTCAGGTACCCATAAACCGTAACTGCCTCTCCGTTTGCCCCCTATCAGAAAATGGCCATACATAAAACGTCGAAACCGAAAATTGGTCAGTTTTGGGAGGCGTTGGAGAAGCGTGAGGAGGACGTGTGACCAGGCTACATTCGGAGAGGGCTTGTGTCGCAGCAAGTCGACGGCCCCGTATTCATCTTGCGGGAATGGATGCTGAAGGTGAGATACGACAGTCTCGAATGTAAAAGTAGTTAGCAGCGGGGTGGAGTCTATCAGATCCAGAAGCTCCGGATATGTATCCTCCGTTAGACCAATGGCTTTTAATCGGAGATCGGTCAACCTGGATCCTGCTGGGAATGGTGGTGGCATTATTGGCGGGTTGAATCGGCAGTAGATTGCAGTGTGTGAGTTGAGGTTAGGGAAGTTGGAAAAGAACTCTGTCATGGTTTTTCTTTCATCTGGCTTCAGGACTTCTGTTGTGAAGTGATTATTGATCTCGAGCCTCTTGACACTAGAGAAGTTATTTTTCTCAGCCCGCCGTCCGTATTCTATTTAGCAAGTTAAAAAAAACTTATAAAATACCTCGGGAAGACCGTCGGCTCGGCAGCGTTCTGGTCGGCCCCTTGCCGTCTATAATTAGCAAGAAGAGGAACGATGGATCGGGGCGTCGGTAGTGATATAATCATGGTTTCAAGCAGATTTAGCGCCGCTATTGTCGGAAATACGCTCGCGATTATTGAACTCCAGCATACCGTTCTTTCAGACTTCCAACCAATCCCAAGAGCAAGGTGAATATGAAGTATATTCGGAGAGGCCTCTAAAAGCTCGGAAATAGTCCTTGAGTATTTATCAGATTGGCTACTGAATTCCGGTTCGGTTCGGTTGAACCTAACGGAAAGGTCTGGGCATTCATCTGTTCTGTCGGTAAGAATGCCGTAGCGGCGGAGATCAGAGCCGCCTTCGAGGATCGGGTGGTCGTCTGGGAGCCGTCGTGACCATGCAAACTTCGAACGCCCGAATTGGACTGCGTAAATGCAATAGAAGTTAGTAAACCATCAGGGAAAAGGAATTGCGGAACGTATGTATACATTCATGGGCACGAGGATGAAATGATTCGCTAGGGATGCGGAATGCTTTTATGAGTGAGCACAATCCGGAGTCGATAAGACCCCTCATCTGAGCCGCAGACCGGTCAAGTCCATAATGGGTTTTGATTCTCTCGAAGAGGATCGCCGTGGCGATTTGGGAAAGATGTTTATTGACAAGGCGGACTCTACATAACGTTTCACGCTCTATACCCCGTAGAATCTCCAGAAGGATCTCTGCGGGTAACGTTTGTAGCATCGCGATATCGTGGGTACGTAACGTGGTCTGACGATAGCATTGAGTCTCCGTGCGTGTGTATACGTATTGCAATACTAGGTATACTTGAGTTCTCGTGAATTCAAGTTAGGCGTCTATGCCGGTACAAAATTTATGCTGCCGCTGCAGGTAGGTTTCAGCGTGTCGTCGCATTGTACTCACGAAACTCGAACTCTTGTTCATACGTGCAGCGGTGTGCGGGGTCTGTTGCGTTTTCGACGTGTGTAGGCGTGTTCACACGTGAGCTGGCTCGGGCTGTTGACTTGGCATCTAAGTAGACCGAAACTTAAAAAGCAGACACCCTTCCCCATTAACTGCGTTCAAGCTTGCTCGATCGAAGTTAGGCTTGATATCAATTTACAAATTGCTTTCAAAGCCCTAGCTTGAGATACAACATGCAATTATTCGAATATTCTTAATGAATCTCGTTTTTACTAAATTGAATGAATTCATATGAAATATGGATCCATAGAGACCTCGGCCTTGCGCGTTGGAATTTCAATATCTCGTCACTACAAGGAGGACCGTCGACATGAAGCACGGGTGTTGGGTAGCGAAATGCAGTCGCCAGTTCGGAAAGCCAATGCTAGGATCAGTGCAAGGTTAATTGACTCAGTAAAACTCCATAATTTAGGGGGATACTCTTGGTTTCCAAAAGCTGGTTGATCCACCAAGACAGAAGCCGATGTATGGTAACACGATAAATCATTTTGAACCAGACGGTAGATGCTGTCATATCGATCATCAAGGCATTAGATGTCGCCTAAGTAGCTAATTTGGATAGCTACTTCGCAGCAATAGGTTTGTGCTCATTCTAGAATATCACCCACAGGATTTCTAGAAACATGTACAATATCATACTTTAGGACTAACTTGGATTATATCGACTAGAGAGGAATTCCAACTGTAACTCATGTGCTCATACATTGAGGTCAACATATACCCTAAATCTACGGTTCTCACTTCATAATTCGAGCTTCTCATTAATATCGATATCGATATCCGTACCTACATATTAAATCAAACCATGGCGTTGAATGGTACAGTAACCGTACCAGCACGTGATGCAGTACTGCATGCAGCGCATTTCAATTGAAAGGCCAGCCGGCCCGCGAGTGCTTGTAAATCAGCAAGCAAAATGGTGTATATCATGATAACATAAGATGCAGATTTTACTAGCTCGGTCAAAACGTCCGTGATGTTTTCAGGCGAAACTTTAAATTTCAATAGCGTAAATTCCGCATAAACGGTGCTAAATTCACGATCTCACTAGTTAATTGTACTTTTGATTTTTCGGCCCTTTCCCCAGATTTTCGTTTCCGGTGATGAGTTGACCGTCGTGGGCCGTTGGGGATTTACATGCGCGCATTTCTTGCCTCCGAGATCTCATGCATGTCTACGAACTTTGGAGTCAATATCGTAAGCCAAGAGTTATCGATTCCTCACCACAGATTAGCGCTATAGCGGCTCCCATTGTTACTAAAACTCTATGTCTAAGTTTCAGTGGTTATCTCGGCTTCAATTACCTTATCTTTGGGACTAGATGACAATTTGACGTCGTACTAGAAAGGGGAACCGCTCGTGTGCAAGAAGTATTCTGAAGTACACCGACGGAATCATCCTCTAGCGCTCTCTGATGGAATTAAGGTCTAGCTAGACTATTTACGGCGAGCGCTGGAGCGAAGATTCTTCACTGCTGACATATTAAAAACAATCTTTGTCGACAAAACTTCGATCCCGGCTGTTAAGTCGTAGGTGATAGTCAGATGACAAGAACAAAAGAACTGGCCAAGACTGTCGCTATCGGGTATCGATTTCGGGACTGAACTAGTATACTAGGCACTGCTTGGGATGTTTCTCGGTGAAGAGAATATGTGACCCCATTCGATGTTTGGGCAGCTAAGGCTCCTTAGCAATCTGTACCCCGCATACCCCAGAATTCTTGTTTTTTGGGGGCAGCTTGGCCTACGATTTGCAACACCATTTCTCCAATGGACATCCAACAGTGGGTCCAGCAGCACCAGATACGAGATTTTTTTGTGAACAGGATCCTAGGATGACAGAGCGCTTTCATGGGCCTTTCTAGATACCCTGAATATCGTCATCCACAAAAGAATTCCCCTAGTTTCGATTGTGGAGCTCGTGCCGAAGGCAACTGAACACTTACCTTGTGCTGGGGTGCATAATGCGAAGTAAGGCCTTGTGCACAAGGATAACTGGATCCGAATATGCAGAGTCAATGGAGACGACCAGGAAGTCTCGCCGAAAATTCTTCCTTTACCTATCCTGGTTTCGGAGCGAAAGGGAAGAGCGGGGGAGAGAAGGATGATACATAATGGTGTAACCGTAGAGTTACTGCCGACTCGACTCATGTCGTCTGATTTTTAAGGTGTGGATTGCGAACCGCTGCCTGCTGCCTTATGCAAGGCATGGTACTGTCGAGTCGCATGTGGTTTCGCTCCAGCGTCAGCCTGGTTATTCGCCTGTGGTGTATAATACCACACAGGGTTCGATGATATAGCGACCGCTGTAGAATATTGCGAAAAGGAGCATGAATAATAAAAACCTGATTTCTTTTCAAGTAAGATCCCCCTCGTCCGTAGCCATGGATTGTGAATATGCTCAGATGTCGGTAAGTACTTAAAGGTTCGCCAAGAACTATAGCTCCGTGATGTCTGCGAGCTTCGAGCTTCAAGCTGCAGGACCAGGATAACGGTTATCGTACGAGAAAACGCTACACTGCATCGATGAGTATTCTATCGCCATGGCCCCAATAAGAAAAAAACTAGAACAAGGAAGGGGAAGGAAGTCCGACAGAAGTATGTCTGGCCAGGTGTGGACGTGCATTCCGACTTTGGTTCACTGCCAGTTGGGGATCTGCATGAATGCTGGATGATCGGTATGTCGGCTACCGCACTTGGAAGACAGCACAGGCATCAGAGTTCGTCAGAGCGGCCTTTTTCCTGTGCGTGGGCCTGCTATATTTAAAGGGCCCGATGGAAGCCTTCGCAATTGTTCGCAATCGATCTTTACGGATAATGGGAAATCTTCAATCTTTGCCTGCCATGTGCTGTTGAGGATTATTTCGTATATATATCCATTTTAAGACTTTCCAGGGTGTTTCTTCATTTATATTCCATCGAGGCCGGTTTGTCAGGATAAAGTATAGACAATGGCGAATGATATCGACTATGAGAAGCCGACTAGTGCAAGGTACGATATCTTTTGACAATTGGCCAAATGGATCTGCGCAAGATTTGCTAACTATGGAACTTCATGATATTTAGAGAAGATGACTCGAAGGACTTCGAGAGAGACGGTGTCGACGCCGTCAATTTGAATCAGAATGTCGAAGCAAAGTAAGTTTCAGTTCCAAACGCATTGGCAATATCTTCTTGCAACAAGCCATATGCATCCATAACTCCCTTCAATTGCCTCCTGGATATCTTCTAGGGCGTATATACGTCATTGGAAGAGAGGAGGTCGTTCTACGTCACACAAAACAACGATATTCTGACGGGCGCAACCACAGAATCAAGAATCCTCTCGCCGGACTCTCCCGAGAGGCGCTTTTTGCCGACGTAGACAGATTCGCCGTCGAGAATGATCTAGAAGACATCAAAGAGGACCTGCGGAAGGGTGCTCTAGTTGCCCAGGAGCCCGGAAATTATGAGCAAGTTGTAGAATTAGATGAGGCAGAGAAGCAGGCCTTGAAAGACGAGGCGGAGCACATTTACAAACAGCCAATGGCTCTTTACATTTCTATCATCGTTTGTATGACGAAATAACCCTCTCTGTTCTATTTAGTGTGATATCGTCTAACGTTTCTGTGATAGGTTCCATCGGTGCCGCCGTACAGTATGTTGATATCCCGGACCATTAATTTCACGAGTAGTTCGGAGTTTGGGGATATAGCTAATGCAACTGAATAGAGGATGGGATCAGACCGGATCCAATGGCGCCAATCTTTCATTCCCGAAAGAATTCGGTATTTATGTCGACCCTGATAATCCGACTGATGCGGACGACAGAAACCAATGGATCTTGGGGCTCGTAAACTCTGCGCCATATATTGGCAGCGCCTTCATGTTAGTCTGCACTTTGTTATCAGCGGCTCAGTGAATGATAAGTTGCTAATGAACCTTATTAGTGGCTGCTGGCTTTCCGACCCTCTTAACAACCTGTTTGGACGCCGTGGAACTATCTTCTTTTCTGCAAACTTTTGTCTTTGGCCAGCTATCGGTTCCGGATTCACTCACACCTGGTGGGAGCTGTTCATCTGCCGTATTCTCCTCGGCATTGGTATGGGCTCGAAAGGTTCCACTGTTCCTGTCTTTGCTGCAGAAAATTCGCCGGCTTCTATCCGTGGTTCTTTGGTTATGACGTAAGTTAGATCCCTCTTCTATTTAGAGTTTTTCGGATACTAATATTTCGAAATTAGATGGGTACGTTTCTCAATTTTGCCCTTCGTCGAATAGGGACGACAATACTAATTAATTGGGTAGCAATTATGGACTGCTTTCGGTATTTTCCTGTACGTTTTGTCGCCGCTTGAGCACCCAAGAGTCCTACTAACCGAAATGCTAGGGGGACTTGCGCCAATCTAGCTGTTGTGGATACCGGCAAGATTGCATGGCGTCTGCAACTCGGTTCTGCCTTCATTCCTGCCGTTCCATTGCTCATCGGTATCTACTTCTGCCCTGGTAAGACGGCCGCTCATATCTTAAGTCATTTCGTCGATGGATAATCTAACATCTAGTGTCAAAGAGTCGCCCCGTTGGTACATTAAGAAACGACGTTACAAAGAGGCGTTCAAGAGTCTGCTTAGACTCCGAAATCACCGCATCCAGGCTGCTCGTGATCTATACTACATAAACGCACAGATAAATGTTGAACACAAGGTTATGGGACAATCTACTTATTTATCGAGATTTATCGACCTCTTCAGAGTCCCACGTATTAGACGTGCTACGTTGGCTGCTGGTATTGTCATGCTTGCCCAACAAATGTGCGGCAGTAAGTGACCTAAAGTATTCCTCGCACTGATGCTCCAGACTTGCTGACCCTAGTACTAGTTAATATCATGGCCTTTTACTCATCCTCTATCTTTGAGGCTGCTGGTGCATCTCCAAAGGAGTCGTTGATTGCATCCATGGGTTTCGGTTTAATTAACTTTTTGTTCGCATGGCCTGCCGTGTTTACAATTGATACATATGGGCGTCGGTCTCTACTACTATTTACGTTTCCACAGATGGCCTGGACTCTGCTCGCGGCTGGGTAGGGACAACTCTCGCAAACATCGTTACCAGGTTCTTGGCTAACTTACTGTTTAGTTTCTGTTTCTACATCCCGGAATCGAGTACGGCGCATATTGCGCTTATCGCTTTATTCGTTTACATCTTCACGGCATTTTATTCGGCAGGAGAAGGTCCCGTTCCGTTTGCATACTCTGCCGAAGTTTTCCCTCTATCACACAGAGGTAAGAGCACACCCTGTTGTATTTTAGCACGATTTTGTGTTGCTAACTTGATGTCTTCAGAGGTGGGTATGTCATATGCCGTCACGGTCTGCCTGTTCTTTGCAGCGGTACTTGCGATGACTTGGCCGAGGATGTTGGGCGCAATGACACCAACTGGTGCGTTTGGCTTTTATGCGGCCTTGAACGTCGTCGCGTTCTTCCTCATCTTCTGCTTCTTGCCCGAGACGAAGCAGCGGACGCTCGAGGAATTGGATTATATCTGTAAGTTCTCGCCTTTCTTGGAATCCTAGACTTGATTAGAAAGGACTGGCAAGTCTAACGGAAATGCTTTTAATAGTTGGTGTGCCAACCCATACATTCACCAAATACCAATGGACCCAAGCTCTTCCATATTGGGTTAAGAAGAACATCATGCGAAAGAAAGATGCGGAGCTTAAACCTCTCTATCAATTTGATGATTCAGTCCTGTCGTCTGTTGAACAGAGGCGGAGGGAGTCGCAGGGTAGGAGGCGGTCGAGCACCGCGAGTGCGGCTCGGAGACCCTCGAAAGCTGAAATACCGGATGGCGAAAAGGCAACTGCTCCAGCCGCAGCGGGAAGTAGCGGTGCAGGAATTTAGAGTGAGAAAATTTTTTGATCGTGAGTACGCTTTATGGAAGATTTTATGAATTTGGTTTGCATCATGACATGATCTTATTTTACGTACGGCATTTACTTGTGAAGGAACGAAGAGTTTCGATATCTCATAATTAGTTGATGAACCATTCTTGGTTCTCTTTCGTTTATCGCGCATGCCAATAGGGCACTAGTACTACTTATCGGGCGTATTATACTCTCGTTTCATCTACGGAATAGTTGTATTTAGCATATATTCTTAGTAATCTCATCACCCTCATTGATCGAGGCAGCATTATATTGACAACTGAATGGAATTGCAATGTGTCCGATCTCGCCCGCGGAAAATCTTGTTACCATCGAGATCTAGATCTATGTTAAACCTGACGTAAATACTACATTTATGTCCGATCTTGGTAAAGCGATTTGATAGTATTGGCGCCCGTTTTTTTTTTTTTTTTTTTGAGAACCTATGTATGATGTCATCGGTACGAGGACAGCCAGGGTGTACCTCACGATACTTGTGCGGCTTAAGGAAGTCCCAACTGCCGAACGGTTGGAGCCCGGGTCTGCAGAAACCTGAATCGTGCCATGCATATGCAGGAAAATCGGGTCGAGATGTACTTGATCTAGCCACCCAACTTTTTAATCAATTACGTGAATTGCCTGTACTGCATAAAACCTTTATCGCTTAACTTTCATAGTTACACAGCGTAAAATAATAAAATTCGGGCCACCTGATTCTCGTTTACTAGTGCTTTGTGTGAGCGTTTCTTATATGCAATGGTTATGAGGTAGAAGCCTTGAATAGAATAAAGAGAAAGCCATTTATTGGTTTTGATATCCCATAGTCCACCAAATAGTACTATGAAGTCACGGCGCTGGCTACTCCGTCTGATTTTAGTTTATCATGCTTATAACAACTTGTTACTGCGGCGCTTTAGCCTAGCAGCCAAGACGGATTGAGCTGCTCTTAAAATTAGCCCTTGATGAAGCCCACTACGAAGATCCAATTGATTTTAATTTAATAGCTCATCGCCAACTCCAAACTACTATTTTCAACATCTGGCAGAAACATACACCCTAAAAGTCTTCCGTTCCGGACCAACCACGTACGGCTCAGAAAAAGCTGCGACTAACGGCCATGGACGACCGAAATACCTACGGACCAAGGACCGCCTCGAGACGAGGGAGGGTGGAGCGGCCAACACCAGAGGACCCAGCAGTCAAGTCCCTCCATCAAATCCAAAATTGCCGGTCGTCTAAGCATGCAAGAGAAGCGGCTCTGATGATGATAAAAGACATCTATAAGCCCTTCATCGAAACCAAAACCGGACCACATAACTGCAACTAGGAATTCGAACGATGCGCAACGAATTCATCCTAGAGCAATGAAGATACCAATTGAGCAAAATCCTAGATGAGAAAAATCCAGCGATTTGAAGTGTCGGTCCTGGGATGGATGTATATGCATTCTTCTTGCCCAAAGAGCCCACTCCGGCTCCTGAGGCTAGGCCAATTGGGAATATCGAGTTGCTGAAAAGATTAGATGCCATCTTCTGCAAAACCTCAATGAAATGGAGAGTTTCATGAAGGAATATTTTGCGTGGGATGACGAAACAGTTTCGTTAGCAAAGGATGGGTAGATTTTGGAGCTCGCTGAGGAACGTTCAATGCAACCGGATAAGGATACAACAATCCCTAAAGAAGATATTCGTGATTAATTGCAATTGGGGTACCCGGGGAGCATAATATCAACATTGAGCTTGGGAATGCGTCATGTCTGTTATATCCAGTATGCAGATACTACGGGACTATGAAGTTTTTCCGTTTATCACGAAAGGCACATTCAGGTAGTCCTCATGCCCGAATATACTCCACTTTAAAGCTCATAGATAGTCGGATTTGTATCAATATTGCCGGTATGCATCGCTAATAAGGGCCTCTAAACACAGTTTTGGGGGTATGTTCGGGAGCAGAAAGTTGTTGCAATGTTGTAAACTGACAGGGGTCTTCGAGGCTAGTCAGACGTGCTTGCAATCCACCTACTCGCTTAAAACCCTACCGTTCCCTAGTCGATGTATTCGATTCTACCCCAGACTATCCATTCTAATTACATGCATGACCTCTTCCCTCCATCTTCGACTGACTAATCGCCACGATAGTACATTCTCCTCTGCGACGAAAGCGTATCCTATCGGCAGAGATAGCGGAAGCCTAGGCGCCTATAGGTTATAGACTAGATTTGGTCGTCGCGTCGGTTATGTCTTCGGAAGAACCAACGGATCCGATGTTTGAAAGTCGACGGGCTGCTAGACGCAGTCGCACAAGGACTGGTTGCTTGAATTGTCGGCAACGACATAGAAAGTGTATACATAAAATCTACCCTTGGGAATTTAACATATGAATCTGCATCTTGTATATATTAATATATATTCGGTGTAGGTGATGAATCCAAACCAACCTGCGCTTTGTGCCAACAGAAAGGCGACAAATGTCGATGGGCGGGCAGAATAAGCTTCGTACCAAGTAACATCAGGGGTTTACCAGCAGAGCATCCTTCCATGCGTCAGCACGGAGGCAGGGAGAAAGGTCCTTATCCTCGATTCCAGGTATCCTAATCTCAATTCTTCTTGTTTTTTTCTATTTATCCATTCGACCGAGCGATGAAATTATTTATACTAATTACGTATACTTACTTACAGATTCGAGACATGACTACTGCTCTCTATCAAACTCGGGAGGAAGAAGTCGCTAGTGCTGGAAATTCCGGACACGTATATGACCAGCTGGCGGCACCTGCGACGCCAATACAGTTACAAGGCGATAGCTCGCATGTTCCTCTTGATCTACTAGGGGGAACTCAGTCATCAATCAGTGTATCACCCGGCAGCACGTCTGATCATAGATCTTTGATGTACAGCGATACCGATATCCATCCGGCTTCCGATGGCTTAAATCTAGATCTGGGCCGGCAACCACAAGTGATATCACATACACCATCACACACATCCCCTATAGCAGCGATGAATACACCTGCGAGTTACACCGAAGATGTTGCAGCTAATCTCCTTTCCTTAAGAAATGCTGCCCATGGTGAATTCCCGGTGCTCCCTACGCCCGGTGGACTTTCGATATCACCGTCGGGAATCGCACAGTCGAATTTCTTTGGTGACGAAGATTTGTTTTTTCCTGGATCTGCTTACCTGGACCTGCATAACATGCTGCGAGACCATATCATCTATATTGCGAATTCCAATGCTCCAACAAGAGATGGAACCCCGGACATAGACGAGCTTGCCTGCAAGCAGACACCGAGTATTAGGCCTTCCATAACCGAGCTTGAGCCTCAGAGGGAGTATATATTATGGCGGAACTACGTTGATGAAGTGGCACCATGGGTCAGTCGTTGAGTTCGCCCTTTCTTCTGTAACAACTATCGCTAACTCTCCCTATAGCTCGACAAATTTGACAACCAACGGCGGTTCCAACTTGAATTACCAATACTAGCAAAAACCTCGCCGCAGCTGAGATACTCCATATTGGCCTTATCAGCTAGGCAGTTGGAACGCTTCGATAACTCACAGTCATACTCGGAAAGTCTCACTCTATACCAAGAAGCAATACATCAGCTTCTACCAAACTTACAGGATAAAGACACGTCGGTCATCGCGTCATGTGTAGTTCTGTGCGTCTTGGAAATGATGAGCTGTAAGCGTTATGGTCTCTAAATTATGGTTGATAAAGCTGATCTTTTAGGTAACCCTAAGGAGTGGAGGAGACATCTCGATGGCTGTGCTAGTCTGATGCAGTCCGTTGGGATCAATGGTTTCTCTGGCGGTATCGGGCAAGCTCTATTTTGGTGTTTCGCTCGAATGGGTGAGTTCCTCTTTCTAAGAAGTGGTCGCGCACTATGCTGACTCTATCAAGATGTTTGCGGCGGCCTAATATCGGAAGAGGAAACAATCATCCCACCTACATACTGGGCGTCAAATCTCGGCCTCGCGCAGGACCTTCAGATATTTCACGATGTGTTAAATGACTTTGATATGTACGCGAACTATGCTGTATATCTGTGTGCCAGCGTACTTAAAGTCTACGCGAATCGCGAAAGGTTGCAGACGGGAGCGAATTACAAACAGGTTTGGGAGGAAAAGTTCCGCTTACTGGAAGAGTGGTATACCAGACGGCCGGAACAAATGAAACCATTGTTAGTGATCCCTGCTACGGAGGTTAGAGATTCTCCGTTCCCGAATATCCTCTATAGTAATGGTTCGGCAGGTAAGCTATTCCACTGGATTTGTAGACCCTTCTCACTCTCAAAATTTACTAACATGCACCTCAAGTCTCTGGAAATCAGTTACACCACACGGCTAGTGTGATCATGCTACAACATAAACCTAAGGAAGTTACTCTCCCAAAAGGAACGGTCAGTATCCAAGGTCATACCAATCTCTCCCCTATGGGTCACCCTTTCTAATCAAATTCACGTTTTAATTAGCGATCAATACTCTGGCACGCGAGGCAAATTTGTGCAATTTCTCAAGCAAATATGCACCATGGATCATGGACAAATGCCGTGCAGCCGCTATGGATTGCTGGAAAGATTATGAGCCATCCTAGTGAACATCGAGCGATACTAGACATCTATCGTCGGATCGAGAAATTGACAGGATGGGGCACGAAATGGCGTATCGACGATCTTGAAAACTACTGGGGCGACTTGAACGATGACTAAACCAGAAGTTCGAGAGATTTGAGCATCTACTTGTACAGGTATATCGGTGTTCCCGATGGCTTTAATGTTCTCGCAAATTTAAAAATAACTATGAGAAATTAATCATTAAAACCTATTATGAAACACCCACAAAGAAAATACCCAAAGGAGGTAGAAACGTATACATAATCATGTACGTCAAACAGATACTCGCTTTCTAACTGTGCTGACGAACATTCAAGTCTCTGAACTCGCCTCTTACCGAGTTGATACCCTGGCACTGAACTTCTTTAACATACTCCGCGACTTTCGGCGCGATCTGCTCAGCTTGAAAACCAAAATAGTTATACGCATCTTTGCCCGGTAGAGAATGCCCGAATGAGTGCATTGAGATACCAGCATCGGCATATCTCTCCCAACCTAGAGGACTATACGCTTCAATTACGACCCGTGGTGCGTTAGACCTGTACTGGAGCACCGATCGTTTATATTCCAGCGATTGTGCATCGAAGAGTCTCTGGCATGGGAAGCTAACAATGCGAGCTTTCAAGCCGTAATTCGATTTCAATAATTTCGCCGTGTTAACGGCAAAGCACATCTCAGCACCGACCCCGATGAGGGTGACGTCCGCATTTTCCTCCTCAACGAACACATAGGCACCCTTTTGGACGCCATCACGGGAAGAGTGGGCAGGATACTGCTCAAGGTTTTGGCGTGAGAGGGAAATTATGGATGGACTTGACCGAGCCGACAATGCGGCTATAAAGGCTCCCGCGGTTTCCTCTGAGTCGCAAGGACGGATGTAGAGTAGGTTTGGCATAGCTCGATATAACGCAGCGAGTTCTATGGGCTGGTGAGTTGGTCCGTCCTCTCCAGTACCGATGGAGTCGTGTGTAGCGATGTGGATTTGCTGCAAACCTTGCAAAGCGCCCATGCGGACACCTGGGGCTGCGTACTATTTGACCGTTAGCAAGGCTATCGAGTTTGGAAAGAGAGGGAGAAAGAAAACATACGATGTAAAACATAAAGAAACTGGATGTGACAGGTAGGATGGTGCCCTTGTTGAATGCTGCAAGACCGTTTGAAATCGATGCCATGGCGTGTTCTCGAATCCCCCAGTGGATATAACGACCGGTATAGTCACCGTTAATGCCACATGCCGTTCTCAGATTGGGGTTTTGGAAATCCACTTTGCCCTCCCATATCATATTGACCGAAGGCGATAAATCTGCGGTGCCAACCATAAAACTGCGGATATTTTGCGCAAGCGGGTTGCATACTAATCCTGCGGATTTCCTTGATGGGGTTGGCGATTTTGGTAGCTCTTCTTTCGATGGTATGAATTTCATCCAATCGTCCGTCCATTCACCTCTCATCCTTCTCTGAAACTCAGCACCAAGCTCTGGATAGGCGTCGCAATATCGGTTCAACAAATCGTTGTAATCGTTCTCGAGCTGACGGCCGGTAGGAATCGCTCCGCGGAAGAATTCATAAACTTCATCACTAATAACAAAGTGCTCTGATTCATTCATGCCGAATTTTCGTTTGATATTTGCCACATCTTCCGGACCGAACGCGGCGCCATGAGACTTTGCATTCCCAGCGACTTTGCTACCGATGCCGATAACGGTCCGGACGTTGATGAAGGTAGGTTTTGACTCTTGACTCTTAGCTGTTAAGAGTGCTTTGCAGATTTGTTCGACATCGTAGTTTCCATCTTCGACGTCAATGACATGCCAGCCGCAAGCAATCATTTTTGCGTTCACGTCCTCGTTATTGCATAAATCAACCGAGCCGTCGCAGGTTATCTGGTTATTATCATAGATGATGACGAGGTTATTGAGTTTCCAGTGGCCCGCCAGCGAGATCGCTTCGAGAGCCACACCTTCCTGTAAGCAGGCATCGCCAATCATACACCAAGTCATGTTGTTGACGACTGGAAAACCAGGTCGATTGTATGTAGCGGCGAGATGTTTCGTAGCCATGGCGAGCCCTACGGCGTTCGCAACACCCTGACCGAGTGGACCTGTAGTGACCTCTATACCTTCATGTTCGATTTCAGGATGACCAGGGCAGAATGAATCCGTCCGTGACGAGTGGTAGCTCTTGAGTTGATCGAGGGTCATATGTTTGTAGCCGACTAAGTGATGGAAAGTATATTGAAAAAGACAGGCGTGTCCTAAATCGATCCGATAGATTCCACAAATTAGAATTGGCCTGGCTAGCTGGAGTTAAGACGCCTAATGATGTGGTATAACCATACCGTTCGAGAGAACAAATCTGTCCCTATTAAAAAAAAATGGATTCTCCGGCGAGTATTTCATGACATATTTCCATAATGCAACGCCAATGGCTGCCATGCCCATTGCCGAGCTGTGGTACGAAGGTTAGCATACAGAATATCAACTCTTATAGTTCTATATTTTAGATTCCAATTAAATTGACAAGGTCTCGCCATTAACTCACCCGGGATGCCCTCCTTTGAATTGTTCACAGAGATCTGCTATCAGGCAGCGGAAAGTCCGCAGCACATAGTCGACATTTTCTTTATCTTCTACTGGCAGTCGCTGCAACTTTTCGGGCATTGGAACAACCTTCACTGGGAGACCGGAGTCTAGGTTGCTGGAAATCAAGGAGGGCGCCATTTTTCTAACGCCAATTTGTGAAAGCAACAATAATAAAAAGTAGCAGGGATAAAGCTGTCGAGATATCGAAAGCTGCTCTTCGTTTCGTAGGGTTTGTGGAGGAGAGTGTCCATTCTCTGAATATGAATGCCTTCGAATATATAATGCGCAACTATACGTATACTACTATTTCGTTGTGTGGTGCTGTAAACTACAGGCATAGACACTGTTCTCTATATTCAAGTCAACGAAACCGAATCTTTCTAGCATCGTGTCTTTCGTTTCCAAATTGCCTTAGTTGGTCGCGAGACGGGGACCCCGGATTTTACCCAAGCGCTATCTGGGGATTGCCAAATGAGGAGACGGCAGCCCACAAGCATGACTCGAGGATGTTCGCCGAGCGCGTAGTATTTCCATAAAAGGAAGGTTATACAACAGGGCGCCGACGCAATGTAGTCAACACATGCATGAAACCCACTAGCCTTAGTCCGTGCTAACTCTACCCGGCACTGGGAGGCGTCGATATGCATATCCGGAAACCATAACTATGAAGTATTGGATGAGATTTGTAACAGCTTATCCTCGGAAACATCAAAGTGGGGACTGAGAAGGAAATCTTCGCTCAGGCTATTTGAAGTCATATCGAGGATAACAAAACTTTCCATCCTTTCCTCCTCTCATTCTCATCCCCTCCTACACCTATCGTATACCCAATCCCGCATACTATTACTCTCCGTGCACTTTATTCTCATATTCGAATACTCTTTTACATTTCACATCTTAGTGCTTACGATTTACCCTTCATAATGTCTCCTACTGCTGATATTATCCCGCCAGCCAATGGCATTCGCGATAATTCAGCGAATTCGCCATCATCACTATTCTCCCTCTCGAAACGTACAATCATCATCACAGGAGGCGGTCGTGGGTTAGGGTTAACGCTAGCTCATGCTGTAGTCGAAGCTGGCGGTTATCCCGCTTGCATTGACATTCTACCTGACCCAAACCCCGAGGAATGGTCAGAGTTACAATTATCGGCCAAGAAGGCCGGTGTTCAAGTTTCCTATTATCGATGCGATATCACAAAGGAGGACGAGCTTTCAAAATGCTTTGACGAAATTGAAGAGGCCGGGAAGACCATTGGAACTCCTATGTACGGCGTCATCGCCTGCGCAGGAGTTCAGCAAAAGATACCCGCAGTTGATTACCCTGCGGATGATTTCAGGCGTATCATTGATGTCAATGTTACGGGAACATTCTTGACTATTAAGCAAGGAGCGCGGATATTTATCAACGAAGGGAGAAAAGGGAGCATGGTTATAGTGGCTTCGATGTCTGGCCAGATCGCTAATAGAGTAAGTCCCATTCTCCAGCTTCAGAAACAGTTACAATAGTGCCACTAGATTCACTAACTCAAACACTATAGGGCCTTACTTGTAGCGCGTACAATACATCAAAAGCAGCCTTACAACAAATGTGTCGTTCTGTTGCGCAAGAATGGGGACAACACGGAATCCGCGTCAATACTCTATCTCCGGGATATATTCGTACGGCTATGACCGAGGACTTGCTAAAGGCAGAGCCTGAGGTGGAGGAGAAGTGGATGGCGGGTGCATTATTAGGAAGACTAGGGGTTCCAGAAGATTTTAAGGCACCAACGATCTTTATGTTGGCGGATGGCAGTTCCTTCATGACGGGAGCAGACCTGAGGGTGGATGGTGGTCATTGTGCTGCAGCATAGTGCATTGGATGTGCCCTGTACATTTAATAAATATCTATATATTCTATAGGGTTTCTTCATTCCCAGTTTCTGGTGCTTGAGAGTAATGTAATGGCGGATAGACTTCGCATCTAGATTACATGCCCTCTAGTATCGGCTTTGGTCCTCAAGTCTCACGCATCACAGTCGAGTCTTTTGTAAATTTAAGGCCTCAGAGGGGCATACATGATATTTATTCCTACCTCGATAATTAATCGATAAGGAGTATAGAAACTTAAGGAAATCGCCCTTCGTTCTTTCAGAAATTAGATGCAGAAGCAGTGAATCCTAGTCTAGGATGTTTTATATATACAGTCAATTCGGCACGCGATATGGCATATGGCTCAATATTCAACTCTAGTACCTGTAGCACATGTCCACAAAGAATCTAAGTTCATTGAGCTTGTACGACAGTCACTTAAAAATAATTAGCTACTGAAATCCCACAAGATGAACTTCGCCCTCCAAAGCTTAAGATCTAAAATATCGACTTTTAGGCGGACCCCAATGAATTTTGAATGCCGCGTAATATAGAAACAACTCCTAAGGCGCCAGGATCGGGAATACCACCTTCCTTCTCCCAGACTTCCTTTCCAACGTAACTTGCCCTTCCTAAAAGCGCTGGAAGATGTCTTGTCTGATCGCTACCAGCTTTAGCCGCAAGAAAACTCTGATCAAAATCAAGAGTTTCGGCGAACGTTTCTGTGAATGGAAGCAAGGCATCCATCAACGTTCTATGATTTTTCCTTGCGGATGTAAAGCGACACAATTCCTGGACACCCTGTGATAAAGCTTTTGCCAGTTCTACGGCGGAACATTCCGTCGCTGAAGCAAGGGCATTCGCAACTGCGCTAAGGAAGATCGAATAGATGGCCCCCGAGGTGCCGCCCATGGATCGCTCTACCGCCGTAGCTACCTGAGAGAAAACTGAGGAGAGATCTGAAGCAGGATTCTGCAAGGCGGAGCGAACCGCCTTAACACCGTTCAATAGCGTCTCCCCACAGTCACCGTCGCCAGCTATCGTGTCGTACCTCGTGATTAATGGCTCATCTACCCCGACGGCCTCATAAATGCTATCGATGATTTTGCGTACCACGGTCTGTTCAATCGTTACGCCCGAGATACGAGCGTTTACGGCCGTTGGTTCAACCTCCACTATCTGCTGCCCCGGAGACGCTGCAGCTACGAAATTTTGCCAAGCAGGCGCATTTGTTGGCCGGTTAAGTAATGTCTCAATTTCGTCATCTAATGGCAGGACGGTGACTAAAAAACCAGGAGCGTTCAGCGAAGTGACGAAGGTCCCTACCAGCATGCGTGAAATGCCATAACCCTTGAGAGATTCTCTGACGTGCTGTGCGATAACGTTCAACTCAAGGACGCTTAAGCCACCGAGATTATTGACCATAATCGCGGCTCTTTTTACAGCATGCAGGTGGGGTTCTAATAATCTCTGTAAAGTTGCGATCGTCTCGCTCAGGCTGCCAATTTTTGCGCGTTGGACACCGGGTTCGTTGTGGATGCCCATACCGTATTCGAGTGAATCTGCTGGCAAGGAGTCTTGTTTCGGCCTCTGCGGAACGCTGCATCTGTCAAGGCTCACGCCTACGGTCACCAAACTACCCGCGATTCTTTGGGCCATAGTGGTGACTTGCTCGAGGGAAGCACTTAAATCCAACCGTTAGATCTTAATAATTCAAAACCATGGCTATAAGCGAACAGATAACATAACACATACCCCGATTCTGCAAGTGCGCCAGCAATCTTATGAACGAATACCACCCCTGCAAGGCCTCGGCGACCAACGAGATCATTGCTTTCGACCGATACATCGTCTCCAACAAACACCGCATTCACTCGGATTCCGAGCGCCTGAGCCTTCTGAGCCGCAAGCCCAAAGTTGAGTTTATCGCCCGTATAGTTTTTAGCAATAATGAGGACACTAAACTCCTGTTAGCCAACAAAATCTACCAGCCGATCGATGTCACGGAAATCTCGGTACCCTTTTGGAGACTTGCACGCCTTGATGCCAGCCAATATCTGCGATGCGGATGGAGATGCGAAGACATCGCCTGCGACGCAGACATCAAGCATGCCATTGCCTATATAGCCCGCATGCGCAGGTTCGTGCCCTGATCCTCCTCCGGAGACGAGGATGACCTTAGGATCCTGGGAATTAGACGGCTGGCGATAAATAACTAGACAGTCGCTCGTAGGAGGGCAAGTTAGCACATTATAATGATCATATTGTAGTAAACTAGGTATCCCCTTACCTCTATGCGCCTCGATTAGCCTCAGCGAGCCATTTTGACTAAGTAAGCTGCGTAGACCCTGAAGTACTACACCATCGACGTTATTGATAAAGTGTTTTCCGGTAGCCATAATACAAAGTAGGCTACTAGGTGGTAGCAGGTCGAAGTGGATGATTTGGTTGACATATTTCGATTTCAATGCAATGCAAACAACCGTCTTAAAGCTCGAGCGCTCTTGTTTGTAAATACGGAAAATGGGGATGACTAAATCGCATTCGCGACCGATTTGCGGGAAGCTGGAGTAAGGAAATTTCACAATCGACCCAAAACCGGTCCGCGAGATGTTGAACTGAGCAAGACTTAGCCGCTTCTTCGGCAAGGTCCTTCGGTACCGTTGACAGGTGCCGAAGGGGTGCGTAAATATACCGTTTTAGGCAGGAACGCTGTTGCAGAAACAGTTCCGAACGGTCAAAGCGGTAGATAGCCTCCGATTTCCTGGTTTGGGTTTGCGGGGGCTCCACGCCCCAATCTCGACAAGCTACGCTACCCCGGAAAAACTGCAACCGTTAGCTCACAGAAGTAAGCTATCGTACCTGCGTGTGGTAGCTGTCAGGTCCTCCAAGCACTAGTGAGACTTCGATGAACCTGGCGGCAAACCCAAACGGGCCATGGGACAATCCCGAATCATTGCTTCAACTTCTTTAGCTTATAACTTATATAAGAAACCGCGATGTTACCCCAGATTCCAATTTCTCGGGTTCACCAAACTATCGGCCTTGCATTGGTGCTTCGGTCCAATCGATTCACCTACCATTTCAGTCTCGGGCTTTCATCGTTGTTCGCCACTTTTGGATAGGAACACACCTTAGTTCCTACAGAAAAGACTGGTTCAAGGGAACCTAAGGGCTTGAAAATTTCGTCTACCGCTAAGATGACTATCCTCATCGGTGCGCCACTTTCGTGGCTTATCACGGCGACAGCTGGCTCAGGATTTCTATTGTGAGTCTATTCTGCAAAAGATATCTACTTATTTATCACTGGGTGTCACTAAGTAAGGACTCGTTTTAGGTTCGGTTATGACCAGGGCGTCATGTCCGGTCTTTTGACCGGAAAGTCGTTCAACGACCGGTTTCCAGAAATTGACACAGCTAGAGATGGTAGTGCTTCTCTTCAAGGGACTGTGTGAGTTATCAATCACACTGATATAACGAATTACCGACCCTATTCATGGAGGCTAATATATCCTTATTTAGTGTTGCAATCTACGAGATCGTAAGCAGAAACACAGAGTAAACTCGTGATTCACAAATTAGCCCACTAACTTTTAACATAGGGCTGCTTCTTCGGCTCTATCTTCTGCTTCTTGATGGGCGAAAGGCTCGGTCGTAGAAAATGTATTATGCTTGGCTGTATTATTTTGAGCATCGGCGCTACTCTTCAGGCTTCTTCCTACGGTATTCCCCAATTGATTGTCGGCCGAATCGTCGCGGGTTTGGGGAATGGCATGAACACTAGTACTATTCGTAAGTTACTCTGCCTACTGAGATCCAGTTTTCGGTTGCATGCACTAACCGTTATGAATAGCTGTCTGGCATTCGGAACTCATGCAAGCGCATAATCGTGGCAAAGGGGTGGGTAGCTTTAAACCTTGCCAACAAATTTGACTTTTTTTGACGATATACTAACGGCTTTTTCGATTGTAGTTATGCGTAGAACTTGCTATCAATATTTTTGGCGTCGCCCTATCCTATTGGGTTGATTATGGATTTAGTTTCATCCACAGCGAGGCCCAGTTCAGGTTTCCGTTAGCATTCCAGATTGCATTTGCTGTCGTTACTTTCATTGGAATCACTATTTGTCCAGAGTCACCACGTTGGGTAGGTTGAATATCGTCTCGAAGTTCTCTGCTATCTTGCTAATGGAATGTCACAGCTCCTAGCTCATGACCAGCCAGAGGAGGCCCGGCATGTGCTGTGGGCACTCGAGGATAATGCAAGTTCCATCAACGAGAACAACGATGCGGTCAGCCACAAAGTCTTGGAAATCGAAGAGGCCCTTCGAGAGGAACGGGAAGCCAGCAGAGGAAACCCGAAAAAGGCGATGTTGAAGAATGGTCCTCAAAGATTCCTTACCAGAACCATCCTAGGTATTGGTGGCCAGTTCATGCAACAACTTTGCGGTATCAACTTAATCACATACGTAAGATTCAACTTATAGACAAAACTCGTCTGTGATGCAATCTAATTCATGACCTAGTATGCACCGGTTATTATGGAACAATCCGTCGGTCTTTCACATAACGTCGCACTTCTCGTCGCTGGGTTTAACGGTATGATGCAAAGTACAAACCGCTCAAAGAAGGTTTCCTTGCTGACAAGACAACAGGAATTGCTTATTTCCTCTCTTCATTGGTCCCTATCTGGATAATCGACAGGCTTGGTCGGCGTCCTTTGATGCTTTTCGCCGTCATTGGTCAATGCGCTTGTATGGCTATTCTTGCGGGCACGGTTTCAACTGGAACTGCCACAGGTGGTATTATTGCAACAGTGATGCTTTTCCTCTTCAACTTCTTCTTTGCCGTTGGCCTTTTGGCGATTCCCTGGCTTCGTAAGTTTCCTATTCTCTCGAGTTGCTATGGTAGCATAGGGACTCCGCTAACAGACTGCTCCAGTTCCTGCTGAGTATGCTCCATTGGCGATCCGTACTCCAGCCGCATCTCTTGCCAGTGCATCCAATTGTAAGAAATTACACCCCGTAGCCTAGAGCTTAACACAACTAACACATATTAGGGATCTTTACATTCCTCGTCGTCGAGATCACCCCAGTAAGCATAAAGAGTATTCAATGGAGAACGTATATCTATTTCTCTAGTGAGTTTCACCCGCATTAATCCGTAGGTTTAGACAACAGGCTAACGCAGATGACCCCTAACTTTTTTAGTTTTCAACTTCTGCTTCATCCCTCTCATCTGGTTCTTCTACCCTGAAACTCAGAATCTTTCGCTTGAACAAATCGACAAGCTATTTTCGGGCGAAAAAATGCTTCTCCATTGGAAGCCATCCATGGGTGAGCCGGAAGCCATTTACGAACGACGGCAATCGGAGGGAGGTCATGGGAGCGGCAATGAGAAGGAATCTGTTGAAGCTTCGCATATCGATAAGACATAAACATATTTGAGGGGACATGACGCATGTTCCCCGCTTATAGTTATATAATGATGTTAAGCTTGCCCCTGGTGAGGCGGCATGGGAGGTTCAGTCGTGTGCTTCTTTTCTCTGAGTTCGAATATATATTCGTATTTTATCTTAAGATTTTCGATCAATTAAGACCCCCAACAGCAGTGTCGTATTTGCCACGCTGTTGAGCAGGCTGTTCTCACGTTTCACACGATTTCAAGCTTCAAGTAATCCAGGATCTAGAAGGGTAAAAATCAATTGGATTATCCGATGGTTCCAAGAGCCTATGAGAACTAGTAGGAAAGATAAAAGCGTTCACCCAACCTCTTATTCCTCTAATCTTCCTCTGGCGTAGAACCCCTCCAAGGTTCTGGGTAAGCATCTAGTCTATTGAGATCCCCCCACTCATCGTACCACAACGGAAGAGACCAAAACATATGAGGGTCCCAAGGGTAATCAGGCAGAGCATGGCTCTGGAACGGGCCATGCCAACCATCAGAGTTGCACCAAACGCCCTTGTGTATACCCGTTATATTCACAAACTGTATAGGTACATGATGCAGGCCTGTCATCGGGAGTCAAGCTTATTAGTACCATCGACTGCAATGACGCAATGGAGATTGTTAAACTTACTCTGTCTGCGCCAAACGTCATAAGTTGAGCTGTTCGAGCCAATCGGTTCGTTCGCTTCACCCCATGTTACTTGGTCGGGTTCTTCGGTCAGCTTCGTCCATATTCCCGAAACGCAGCTTCCAGAATACGGCATTCCCGTCCAGAATTCTTTCAATCCCTCCGCCACCTCTCCAGATGTATTCTCGTCCTTGAACAGCCCCAGCACAACTCTTAAGCTGGGGAAATCCTCCGTACGGAGATTTATCAGCTCTCCGATAATCTGCAAACGAAAACAGAAATCTATTCTCAATAGCTCTAGTCCCTTTGGGAGCATTTTCTTGAAAAACGGTTCCGAGAGCTTTTGCGAACTATGGAAGGCATCGAACATTTCGACGCTATAAAAGAGGTGGACCTTGCGAAGACGGTCGAAGTTGAAAAGCTTCACGAAATTCGGTTGGGACGCAGCTAACGGCGTAGCCCGAATGGTGAACGTTTCTAAAGTACTTTCCTGCGCCTTGAGGAACTTCCTCAGCCAATCGTGATCTAAGGTGTAGTCCCCCGTCTGGTACCCCATATAGCTGTATCCCCATATATTAAATGAGTTTAGGTCTAGGCGCTGGAGACCCGTGATTCTACAAAGCAGGTCTATCAGTGGCCCCCCTGCGGGTGGCGTTTCGTCCATCCAGAGGCGCAAGTCACGTATTTCAAACGTAGCTGCATCCGATATCGAATCTGCCCCAGGTAGGTCATAGTCGATATCGGTTTCATCCCCACAATCAACCCAGCCAAGCGGTTGGTAGCCTTTGTAATCTTCTTCTATTTCCTCCTTTACTGTTCGCCGCAGGGCTTTCTGCAAAGCAGATCGAGCTCCCGAAGATGCACTAAAGGTCTCCTTTGTCGCGTGGTACTCGGGTTCTAGGGACCCGACCGAGAGGTCATCATCGTCTGATTCGATCTCGGGCTCGAACTCGGACTCCGCGTCGCTCGGAAGCTCGGGCACTGGCCTAATCTTTGGGCGGCCAGCTACGCTCCCCCATCTATAATCAATCCCCAAGGTCTTGATCGTGCCGAGCCGAAGAAGTCTCTCCAGTAGCCAGAAATTGACCGGTGCAAAGTCGGTCAATCTCAAAATTCCTAGGCGTTCTAGCTGGAACGGTGGTTTGAAGTAGTGTAGGGTTGTAAGCATAAACTTCGAGCTTGTGGCGTTGATGGAGGCCGCCAATTCAATATCTTTCAGCTCCTTCAATTGGAAGAGCAATATGGTAGGCAGGACCGCTACCCCATACTCATCGATCTGGGATCCGAAGTATTCGAAAACTTCATTCCCTTCGTCTGCTTTCTCCTTTAGATATCCCTTCAGTCGGGCGATTTGGGACTCGATAATTCCATCGTATTCGTCCCTTAACCAGAATCCATCTTCAGTTCGCAACCTGAAGGTGGCGGACCTAATATAGTCGACCAACGGATCGGTGAAGCTGTAAATGACAATATTCAACAAAGTATCAGGGAATTGTGTTTCCTCGTCAAACCAAAGATGCTGGTTGACGATTGGGTAGAGGATGTTGCGTAAGTGACGGCACGTCTGAGCGAGGGCATTAAAATCCCGGCTGCCCTGGCTGGATGTGAAGCAATTCAAATAACTCGCTACTTCCAGTATCAGCTCGTTAGGGAGGGAGAGAAGAGTAGAATTCGAAGGAGTGGCCCCTTGAAATTGTAGCACCGCTGGTACCGCACGTGCACTAGCGGGGTGAGCTGTCGACTCCATTTTGAAGTCCGTAGTTTAGATCCTCATGCCGGGCGTATTAACTCTTGGTGTCTAGATCCGCTCCTTCGTGGATAAGTCGCGTAAGCTAGTTTGCAGGTATGCGGACGCGGGCGCGTCGGCAACAATGATATACGAGCAGCGCTGGGCACATATACAACAAAGGATCCTGTGGGATCATGCCACGCCAAGAACGCTCGAGAAACAACCTCCAACAAAGTTGCAGCCGCGAGACAGCTAGCATTTCCCTCATATTCAATCCAAAGTACAGGAAGTGTATAAGTGAGATAATGGTTATAGTTACTATGCTTATAGTAAATATTAATGTCGAAACATCGAAGCTGCATTACACCGTTAGCGTTATATTCATTATATGAAGCTCAAAGCTAGCTAGGGATCTCGGGCCTCCAAGGCCTGGTATAGGCTGTCCATTATGCATTGGCGATTGGGCATTATATACTAAATCGATCTTAGATCTAGAATTTATAAGAAACTTAATGTCCCGGAATGTTAATAATGATTATAAGTTTCCACGTTTAATTCCCTGCGGCTCTGGCCTCCATATTTTTCTCGAGCCATTTTACGATCTCCTTTGCATATTCAATCGTAAACAACCTTATCTCTTCTTCCTCATCCTGCTCATTTTCACCATCCAAATATCTATCCGCAAACCTCTCTATTGCCAATTCCATTGCCTGCATGATACCCGTCTCCCGCAGCGGTCCTATAAGCCTTGCATTACTTTCCACTAATAGTACTCTTCCGTACCTCTCTAGCAGAGCTTCTCTCCATTCTTCACGTATTCCCCTATTATTCCTAACCATACAATCCACAAGGTCTATCGGAGCGAGGTAGTCTCTTCGGTCTTGATACACAAACTCCTTTAATCCCGTCACAGCTACATTCTTTATCTCGAATTTCCAATGCTGTAGACCGTCATAGCCTCCATGATCTTTAGTATTCATGCCATCTTGGACACCCCGCCACCAATCCACTCTACGTTGAGCTGCCCCGAGGGGGTACTCGATCGTCATGGATTCGACGCTCAGAAAATCGCAAGTCGCGAATTGACGCCACCACTCCCTCGAGACTGTATGAACATCTGTATACTTGAAGGTTTTGACGGCCGGTGGGGGAATTGGGAAGAACGAAGGGTCCCATAAAAATCCGTTAACGTGGAGGGTACTAAGTCTTCTTAAGCCTGAAAGTGCGGTTTGGAGCTTTTGTAATACATCGAGCGGTGCCGGTACTGGTTCGAGGGTTTCTTGACCGCCGTTCTCCGATGGCTTTTCGGCTATAAGGGAGAGATGTCTAAGGTTTGTAGCAGCAGAAAGCAGGTTTGTTTGTTCAACTATCGTCCACCTTGCGCTATTATCCCATTCCGAATTCCCGAAATTCGAAATATCTACACGCCAACAATTAAGGAATTTCAATGTGAGATCTGTGAGGTTTGAATAGTCGAAGTAGTCGGGCATGATCCTGATTTCCTTACTACGATTGCAGGCATAGTCGAGCTTGACGGAGAGTTGGTTTTGTGATTTTGTTTCTGAGTATCGCTTCACCGCCTGAATGAACCTCTGGAACCTCCCGAGTTCGGGATGCTCAAGTTCTGAGCACCAGATTAGTCCCAGTTATCCATTGCCTTAACTTTAACACGAGGGTCACTGTGAACAACCGATCGGATTGTATTTCCGCATCAACTTACCGGTCACATCGATAACAAACTCTAAGTGCTTGACGTTCATCTCTCCGCTCTTCAACCAGCCCTCGAGGATAGCTAACACATCCAGCAGCCCCTTCCAGTGCCTCGGGACTACACGACCCAGCTCCTGGCCCTCGCCAGAGAGCGTTAAAGTCCTGATGTATTTATACCCAAGCCTATTCTTCTTAGCCCTCTCAGCCCTGGTTATTTCGGTCAACTTGACCAGGGATTCGTAGTTCAATGAGGCTCTAGCTCTGGACCAGTTGGAACGTGGCCCCGGCGGGCGATAACTCGGATAGTTAACTGGATACAACCGGATGGTAGACCAGAGAAGGGGGTATGCGACATTGTAAAAATCCTTGCAGGTTTGAACAATGTGGAGGAGGTCATTTCGCGAGCAATAGGAGAGAATGTTTAGAAGAACTTCGGGCGCAAGGTTCAAGAAAAGACCTTGTTGTCGACATGTCGTCTCGAAGAGGTCGGATTTCACTACCTGCTTCCTCCTGCCGCCACGCCTCGGTTCTGATGCCATCTTCTGACTTTTGCTGTATTTTGCCCTCGAGATTCTACGTTGCTTTGCTCATGCTGAAACTGCTTTGCTCACAATGCAATGACGATGACCTCCTATGAATCGGCGCCGTGTGCAAACGGGATCTTATGGATCCGACGCGAGGATCCCGGGAGGACGCGAATGAATGTGTGGTCGCCAGCATGCACAACGCCTACCAACCCGTAAGAGCACTATCTAGCTAAGAGTACAAATATTACCATATTACCAATAAGAATATGTTTCAACCAACCAGATATTCTCCTTCTTTGGAATGCTATTAGCGATTTCCTTGAACTAGGGATCGAATGCCCGTGAGCCAAGGCCCTATAATCACAGCGAGAACCGGAATTTAGGATAATTGGACTCGTACGGAGTAATGTAAGCGGTATCGCGCTTTAAACCAGGCCGCACCCACAACCGCTTTTGCAACAAGTTAACCGCCGTTGTAGTAGTCCATTGGCTAGCATATATTACCGATCTCGAGCTTGCGACCTAGGCGTGCACGGTACTTTAGTCTCACTATAATATGCAATAGAGAGTCCATGGTCTATACTCTCAGCCCCATGCATATGAATATCGCAATCCGTGATAGGATGTAGTAAGCCAGATATCAATATATTCCGCCCGCCCGCTCCCAGAAGACCCCTATGAATCCCTCATGTAAAACACAAAGGTTTGCAAAAGTTGTCCCGATGCGCATATGCAATACATTCTAAATTCTCTTATCAGGCCGGCTACAGATCCAACCAGGCAACAGCGCCAAGGCAGAAATGAGGTGACAAAGCCGTTCTGCCCGGGTCCGCAGACGTGGGGCGCAGTTGCAACGAGCTGTTCAGGCAACATATTACCATGCAGTCTCGTTATCAGGGTCGAACGTTTTGCTGAGTTAGTTGTTAACCGTTTACACATAATATGCATATATATATACCCCCAAAACTACACAGACCGCCCAGAATCTTCAATTTACTACTAGTCCTCTATATGCAGTTCACTTAAGCGCACTTAGATGCTAGGAGCTACTTACTACTAAAGCTGCTCTTTTTGTTATGGAATCCGCTCAACTATCTAGTGTAGTGTCACCAGCCGGGCCACCAACTCCTACGTTAAACTTTGAAACAGTCCCACCGCCTTCTTCGCCGTCCTCAAAGAGTTGCAATGAGCCCCAAGATCTCGTCAATGATGTCGACGATGATATATTATCGCTTATTGAAACCCTTTGGGGGAGCGATGCTGACCCAGATGTAGTTACCAGACTATTCCAAGCTATCTTTAAAGTTCGGGAAGGATTTAAAATCAAAAGGGATGAAGTTATAACAAACCTAGTCGAAGAACCTCTACTCACTCAAAACCCCAGCTCCTACTCCAGCACGCAAGCTATATCCAAGGGCAAAGGCGTTTCGAAGATCGATGCACAGGGCCGAAGAAACTCGAACCTTAGGAAATATACCCTCGAGAAATTTCCTATGTGCGTACCGTCCGCAAACCTTTACATCAGTAAGGCCAAACTATTAGACAGCCTTGCCCGGGTACACTTTGCCACAGCCTCAAAGTTCTGTCATCTCTTTGGGTTCGATGATAAAGGCCAGCGTACGTATTAATCCATATTTTTGATCGATCACAAAAGCTTTACCCTTGCACACATGTAGATATATGTATATACAATCCACCATGCAACCACGATATCAAGATACCATTAGCTGTTGGTGAAAGTTCTATATAATCTAACCCTGTTCCTAAATATTAATATATATCCGTCAGTTATTTTACCAAGTAGCTAATGGCTAACCCCACACATTTCCACCCAGTCTACAACCATGGGGTTAGGGATCCGGCGTACCGGCATAAAACCCCTTCCGAATTCGATTTGGGCCCCAGTGTTCTTTCACTGTTTACAGATTCCGAACTTGAGAAAGTCTTCCAAGTATCAATAAGTCGATTCCTCAAATGATTTATATATATGGAAGATAGTGGTATTCATACAGAATATAGTGCTAATCAACCGTCTATATATCAACGTTGTAACGTTAGAGCGATCATCCCACTGAGAACTATAGGTTCTAGTATGTCACTTCCCCATATGACACTTTCCACAATTACAATCACGCATAGCAAAATAAAATTTACAATAGTCAGACCATCTAATACACAAACCGGTGAATCTCCTTAGTCTAGTACCGTTTCCTGATTGTCTCACAGAGAAATCGTTAAAATCAATATTCGTTGAACACGACTTCAACGTTGAATTCCTTCAATCACTCCTACTACACCCCGTTGTTAAAGACTCTGCTATAGGATACCGATCTTTGAGCGATGATATGGGCAAACCAAATAGTTATGGTAAGGCCGGACTCCTGTTGGGAATATTTGCGGAAATAGAGACCATATATTAGCTACGCTAGAGCCTACTAGCCGCGGATGTTACATGTTGACGATATCAAAACGAGCGATGCATGTGAATCTAATATAGAATGAAACAGATATCCACTTCATACTCCCCATGAAAAGGCCGATTACCAACCTAAACCACCCGGGGCCGACCCTTGGGGGGTCTAATTCACCACGAACTAATACACGCTTGAGCTCAGCGAATATATACCCATATGGCAAGGGAAACACTAGCTCGAACGCCGCTTTGATTGACACGAAGGGACTCGGAATTATTATGAAATACGACCTTACGACGAGGAAAACGACTGTGTTCCTGCAGTCGTCAGCACCCGGGTCAATCTTTCATTTACTACGAGATGCTTTCGAAAACTTCAAGCTGGAAAAAGAGGATGCTCAAAGGGATCCTTTTTTCATCCTTGTCTTGGTTTTGAGAAGTTGGCTTGAAGACTGGAGGGCAAGTGAATTCATAATTCATAGCATGACGGAATGGCTAGTAAGCTTCTCTCTAGATCATTTTACCTAAATATCGCATCATAATATTTTAGAAAAGTTACTTATGAGACTATCCATCAATTCTAGGATACCAAAGTTCAAGAATTCACCATAGGTACGGCAGATGAAGATGATGAGGTTAGATATGACGCTTATAATCGCAAATTACGCGATACCCACCGCTATGTTTCCCAGATGAGAGTGGAGATTGCAGAATCAAGTTTGGTTTTCAAGACGGTCCATGAACAGCACTCCCATTTCTTAAAGTTTACTGGTCTGGAATCCGAAACGTCTGTAAGAGTACATGAGCAGCTAGAGCAGCTCATCCTCAACATCGAGACCTTGATTCTTAGCTTCAAGCGGGAGTTCGACAAAGTAAAAGCATCTTCCTCATGGGTAAGCTTTGTCAACCGTGTTTCCTGGAAGCGTCACTATATCTCGTATCAACTAATATACGTTTCTAAAACATATCCTAGCTATCTACTTCCGTTTCGCTGAAGCATACTAGGGCCATGACATTCGCCAGCAAGGAATCTCAGAAAGCAACCCTCGCTCTGAAGGAGAACACGGACGCTATGATGGCAAATGGGGCTTTAATGCAAAACATTGCAGGACATACGCTCAGTAATAGCAATGCAATGCGCGATATCGCGAACAAAAGTCAGAGGGAGTCAAAGGTTGTGAGCCAAATCGCTGTGAACACACAAAGGGACGCACAATCCATGAAAGTACTTGCAACTCTAGCCACTTTTTTCCTCCCTGCTTCGTTCATATCGGTATGTCATTTTAAATTCCTCTATACATTGCTATTTACAGAATGCGATAAAGCCTAACTTTCCTAACCTTCTAACCACTTTTTAGAGCATCTTCGGATGGAGTATCATCTCGTTCGAGATTGCTGAGGACGGTACCCAAAACGTCATATTGGCTCAACGTGAATCGCAAATATTCGCCGCAGTTGCGTTAGGCGTCACCGTTGTCGTTCTACTATTCGCTTACCTGTGGACCAAAGAGTCTCAGAAAGTTGTAACAAAGCAGCAGGCGACGAGTGACCATATGATGGAAGACGGAAATGAAGCCGAGAAGGCCACGCCATAGTTTTCACTCGAAGCAGAGTTCAGCCCGATAGGGACTATTTGTTGGAAATTTTACTCTGAGAAATGATTATATAACGGGAGGATTGTTAACTTGGGGACATTTTTACCTGCTTGTTCTCTTCGTATCTAAAGCTTTGGAGGCTCTTAACTTCCTTTTGTCTCGCGCCCTCCCCCGGGTTAATATTGTTGTTCGGATTCCATCATAAAAGAAGCCTGAGAACCAAAAGCCACTACTTTACCTTTCTACTAAGAAATTGTATTGTAACCGGTGATTATGTCGCACATACCAGAGCGGCGTCGACGGGTACCGGTAGTCACGGTTACACAGAAACCAACAGGTACCAGGGTCCACAATCAGTTCCTGTCAGCCATTACTTCTCAAGACTACCTCAAAACTTCAAAAAAGGAAACCACCCTCCAAAAAAATCCATATTCTAATGATGCTTACAACGATTAAGAAATAGAAAAAAAAAGAGAATAAGTTCAACAAAGAGGACACCCTAAAATACACGAGTAGTAGTACTAAAGAATTATAAAACTACGCAAAAAAAAACAACACCGCTCATCTTTGAAATTTCCAATGTGTGTCTGTGTGTGTCTGTCTTTCATTTCGGTTTCCCATTCGTTTTTGTGTTTACAAAGAATAATAAACAAATGCCAATATTACCATTGTAGAGTTTTTTCCCGTCTCTTCTCTGTTGATGTGTTTTCCGGGCCGTAAGGGTGTGGATATGTGATAGTGGTAAAGCCGTTCGTTTGGCCGAGATGGTGATGAATTGGGATACCCGAGTTTATCCCACGTTGTCATGGTTCTTTTACGCGCAGGTTGGGTTTTCCTGTGCCTTCGAGTTCATCAACAGGGCAACGATAAGACCATAAAGACCTAGAGTATACTATTAGCATTGTTTTTTTTACCTCACTATTAGGAGAAACTGGGAAAACCTACCCAAGACTTCTGCGAAAATGAGAATCAAAATCATTCCGACGAAGAGCCTTGGCTGCTGAACGGTACCACGGACACCAGCATCACCGACAATACCAATGGCGAAACCAGCAGCGAGACCAGAGAGACCGACGGCAAGACCGGCACCGAGCTGGATGAAACCGGAGTATAGTGTCTGCTTTTGGTTCAAACCGGAGGAAACCAAGACGGAGACGACGAGACCGTAAATGGCAACGATACCAGCCATGACGACTGGAATGGAGTCTTTTGGGAAGTTTTCGCGGTTAGCGTACGGGCCCTGAGGTATCCATGGATCACCCATCCGTGAAACAATGGCTCCGTGACTTTCGGGTGTGTGGCTGACGTCCGAGCTTACGCAGCACCAGCACTTCCACTCTCAAAAAAACCCGGAGCCAGCATTCCACGGCCAGTTGCGCAAGGGGAATGGCAAACATACTCTTTACCATCATATCAGGTCTCAAGACACCGGAAGCGACGACACCGACACCAGACTTCGCGGTTCCGTACGAAGCTCCGAAAGCACAGAAGATTATGGAGGCGGCGCACCCCATGGCACCAAAGAACGGCTAAAGCAGAGCATTCGAGGATCAGTATTTTCCAGTCGCAGAAGATATATATTGGTCTCCATAATTTTTCTTCAGGGAGCTGCTATAGGTCGGTGGCGGAACAGCGCGAATAAAACCGACGTTGGACTTGCCGCATCTAGTGCAGCCTATGACGGCAACGGAGATAATTTTCGCCAGGGGCAGAAAGGAAGCCACGACTGGGCAGAGGATCGTGCAGGACATACCGCATAGACGGGACTACATTGAAGACACGTTAGTACAAGCTTGAATACAGATATGATCTCAAAACCGCAGAGTTTTCGCTCCCGGGTTTTTGGTCTCAAGGAAGTCGCCGTTCAAAGCCACGTACCAGTAATCCGAAGACATGGTGGAATATGTGTCGGGAGTTACGGAAAACTCGGTCGGAAGTTAGACGGGAGGAAAGATAAAGTCGGTATATACGTCGACGAGAAGTCTCGAGGCTGGAGTAGAGTCCCGAAGGCGTGAAAGGACGGGCTGTGGGGGTGGTTCCTGAGGAGTTCGAGGACACGGAAGTAGTGCAGTGATTCTGGCTGGCTGATGATGTAGACGATGGCTGGCAGCAGAAGCAGGAGAGCCAAAGCAAACCAAACCAACACGCTGCTAAACTTGGGGGGCGTGCAACACACGGCTTGGCGTTTGCTGACTCAGCCAACACGCAACGCAGACGACAAAATTTTTTTTATTTTATGCGACAGATTTCTTCGAAACCTCAACATCACCATCTAACCATCTAAACCATCTGCATCGCAACCATCGAAGGGCGAGCTACCGCAAGGAACCCTTTGCCATCCATCTACACTCCGCTACAACAGTCGCCGTAGTCTGAATTCACCGACAGTCAGTTCTATCAACATGTCTGCCCCGAATCCCAAAGGTTTGTCCTGTCCTACCTTGCTCTTTGACTGTTGTGCGATTGCTCGAATCATCACGGCTAACAAGTGTGATAACATAGCATTCCCTCTCGCCGACGCGGCCCTCACTCAACAGATCTTGGACATCATCCAGCAAGCCAACAATTATCGTCAGCTCAAGAAGGGCGCCAACGAAGGTACATTTACTCCCAGTTCCTGTCCTCTAGATCCTTCATCACTTGCTAACTTAAAAATTTTAATCTTCTAGCCACGAAAACTCTCAATCGTGGTATCTCCGAGTTCATCGTCATGGCGGCCGACACCTCTCCAATCGAAATCCTTCTTCATCTCCCTCTCCTCTGCGAAGACAAGAACGTCCCATACGTCTTCGTTCCCTCCAAGATCGCCCTTGGACGTGCCTGTGGTGTTAGCAGGGCTGTCATCTCCGCCAGTGTCACCACCAACGAGGCTAGCGAGTTGGCCCAGCAGATCAAGGCGGTTAAGGATAAGATTGAGAGACTGTTGATTTAAACGATTTTGTGAGGGTGGTATTGAACTCGGACTTGGTGCATACTGCAACTGCGAACGGATTTTTGGAGGCTATGCCCCAATTGTATTTCTACGATCTCGCCGGCTTTTCATTAAGTTCGGTATCTGAATCCGTTGAACGTTTGCTGTCTGATACTCAAGTAATTTTTGTACTTTTAGATAGATAATGAATGAAACGTGATTTCAAAGGAGACTTTACTCTCCACCGTTCAAAACGTCTATATCCTCCGTTCCAAGTGAATATTAACGCCGCAAATTTTATATACATATCATACACTAAATTTGTCACTTATACGACGTTAGTTTATTACGCCTCTCTCGGTGGCACTGTGTCGTCTTTCTTGTCCGCTTTCTTGGTTTCTTCCCATACGATGTGCCGCTCGCTATCTTCCTCAACCAACGGCTCCCTCTTCCTACGCGGTTCCAGAACCCGATCCATCCGCCTGTGGATCTCAGTGTCCCCACTTAGCTCGTCTATCAATCGCCATAACTTGCTCTTTACTACGTCCGGAACAGGCTCTGAGGGCATCGCAGCATGATCATCCTTCCGGTCTCCCCCCTCCTTTGCCTTCGAATTCTGCTCCGCTTCCCGCCCTGCCTCCTGCTCTGCTCCCTGCCCCCCAGAACCCGCCGCGAATTCTACTTCGGCCGCCTGCCCCCGTTGCTTATAGAGCTCCCCTAACTCAAGGGCCGTCATCTCCTCATCAGCAGACCTATCAATCTTTCCCTGCTCCTTACTCTCTTCCTGAGGTTTGGTTGCCCAGCCATACTCGACCGAAGGAGCCGCCTCACTTCCCGAAGCCTCGATCGTTGAGTCGGAACTCTCGTGTAAAGGAACGTCAACCTCCTCCTCTGCAGCACTATTCCGTGCCCTCTCTAGCTCTTCCACATATTTCTCGGCCTCATAGTCGTATGCTCTATCCATCAGCGAGAGGCTAATATATGGTAGTCTGCTTTGTCGTCTTTTATCAAGCTTTAGACGCTTTTGATCCTTGAAGCTCATACCAACGTAACGGGCGATTGTAGGGTTGCCACCGACTGTAGAAGGGTTTATGTATTAGCGGGGAGGAGTCCGAAGGCGGGATGAAAGGGGGATGGTTCTTTTTTCACTTACTCTCTCCGGTTTCTTGGAGAAGATCTAGCATGATGGCTAACTGGGGGACGTCCATTTTGTTTCCGTTTATCCAAATGCCGGTTTCAGTACCGATTTGGAGGATCTGTGCGGGTGTATTGTGTTTCTTTGGCTTCCATTCCCTTAGCGCCGAAGCAGCTTCATTGGTCTGGGGGTCTTCGGTGGGCGTCTGTTCTGAGGATTCTGTGGTTGCTTTCTCGGTGGACTCTGTAGCCTCTTCTTTGGTTGACTCCTTAACCTCTTCTTTGGTTGACTCTGTAGTCTCTTTCTCGGTGGGTTGCGCAGCTGCATTCTCTGAGGATAATATAGCTGGCCCTTCAGTTGACTTCGTGACCTGTTCCATGGAGGACTCTGTAGCCTCTTTCTCAGCCGACTCTAGAGCTGCGCCCTCAGTCGCAACCTCTTCCTCGGTTGGATCTGTAGCAGCTTTCTCGCTGGACTCTATTGTTGCCTCTGTAGTTTGGTCTATAGCCTCCTTCTCGGTGGACGCTGTGGCCCCTTTCTCGATGGATTCTATAGCTGCTTCTTTGGTCGCGTCTGTAGCTTCTTCTCCCTCGGCTGGCTGTATAGTTGTTCCCTCAGTTGAATTGGTAGCCGCTTTCTCGGTGGGCTCTGCCTCGATAGGAGTTTGCTTAACTACCGTCCCCGCCAGTGCTAACGGATAATCCTTGCCCGTATTCACAATTCTCCACATCCCCATCGACGAACTCCCACGACCTCTCGCCGACGACTTGACCGGGTCGCTAGCGAAAAACGTTATATATTTGTCCTTGAGCGAAGTCGGGCCCGAGTCACCCAATTGCTGCAAGAACCTTCCAAACCCTCCGGGAACCTTTTCACCTTCTATCGCCCCCGGATCCAAAGCCAATATTCCAGCATTATCACCCCAACCCCCTCCTCCCGCAAGGACTTTGGCATATCGAACCCCCTTCTGAGGAACCCTCATACCAAGTTCCCCAGATTTAAACGGTGATATCTGCGCGAACACCTCTATAGGGTGTTTCTCCAAAGTAACCGGGTCATAAGCCGGCCTCTTCAGTGTCAATCTCGCCACTGCGGCCTCCAATTCCTGGGAAGCCGGCATCACTTGAGTTTTGCTAACCATTAATCTCTTGAGTATGTTCCCCACGCTCTCGGAAACCCGTCGTGTAGGTGTTAGCTGTCTCAAACGATAGTTGACCCGTGCCTCCCACACTTGCGCTCCGCTCAACCGAATAGTCAGATCTTTGGTGTAGGTTAACAATTCCGGAAAGAGCTTGGTATTCGATCCATCTTCCTCCCCTTCGACCCGGTACATATGAACCATCGCAGTAGCAGGCATCCCATTTTGAAAAATAGTATTCGCCAGCTTCGTTTTAACGTATAACCGCTCCCTCTTTCTAGAAATAAGTTTTTTCCCTTCATTCTGTGGAGACTTCTCCGTATCCGCCGTTTGAAAGGCCATCTGTAATGTCCCCCGATCATCATCCGGATTCCTAGACATCGGAAAATTCGGCCGTAAATCTATCGAAAAATCTACCACCCGCCGAGGATGATACTCAAACCGTTCAAAAGCCGCTGTCGTATCGCCATAAAATTTCGTAGTACGATCCGTAACGAATAAACTCCACCCTTCGGTTAACGACTCCCCCCGGGTCTGTGGGATGTTATCGACAATCACTCCTGCAGCTTCGATTCGTTCGATTTTGAAACCTGCGGTTTTCACGGCGCGGTCGATGCTCTCGCGGAGGAAGATTGGGTCGGATACTAGATGGGAGTAGGAAGGGGTTGCTTGGAAGAGGATATAGCGTCGTTTGGTTATGCCGGGTTTGTGGATTGCTTCGATGATGGAGTCGCGGAGGTCGGGGATCTAGTGTATAAGACCCTTGGTTAGCAAATAGAGATGTCGATAAATTGATATAAAGCTGGTAAATCAACGCCATCCTTCATGATTCCATTCACGGATATCCAGATAGGCACAGCAAGCCATCACAGCGTACGCACGATCGAGTATACTATAATTAATGTATATATCACCCCATCCATCATCCCATTGCATCAATTACAAGCCTCTGGAGCAATCGAGATCAAAATAGCACACCAAACTTCATAAACCTTCCACCAAACCAAAGACTTACAAAATTATCAGGTTCATCCTCCGGTGAGACCTTCCTATACAACATCGTCGTCATCGACCTCGCCGTCGCCCTCAACGTCCAATTGTTATAACCCCCCACCCTGAGTCCATTGAGTCCATTGGCCCGTAATAGAGGCGGGTATAACGCCGGACAGGACGACCCTGTCCGCGCCAGTATCCGCATGCATGAAAGGGTCATCTGGGATGCATGCTTTTCGATGTAAAAGCTTTGACCTCTCCCTCTCTTTCTCTCTCCGGATCTTCTGAATTGGTACCTAGACTCCCGATGGGAAGGAGATAGGTAATCCTTTTCTTGCACGTTTTAAACTGAAGGTTGTATATTGGCCGTCGATATACGCCACTGATAAGAGTCGTAGCGGCAAGGTGGGTTTTTTGTTGTATTTTTGGTAGGTTTTTGAGTTTTTTTCGCGGTTCGGGATTTAGATTTGGTTTGTCGTTGCCTTGTTCGCCGAAACAACCAGCATGTAATGTATGGTGTACCCGGCCTTGTTTGCTGCGGGCGGATGGCGTACCCAATGCAGGGGTTATTATTTCTCTGCAGCAAAATCGGGATTGGGGTAATAGTTGGAGGAAGAAGGAAGAGAGGGAAATGAAAAAGACGGGAAAGAAGTTCGATGCCTAGAAAGCACGAGGGTGAGCGGGTTCAAGGATTGCACCCTCGTGGGTTACAGGAGGGAACAACACAATTTTGTGTTGGAAATTTTGGGCTCTTGGACTGTTACACGATGGTGCTGCTTGGATGGATGGATCTTCAATGGAAGCGTTGGTTACACGGTGTTTATATGAATATGAAGTAGGGCTTAATACGTTTCATAGTTGGCATGGTGATAGAGCCCGGGGTTTACTAGCATGTTGACTTGTAGAATATACACTATTCTACGTAGTCCTATAAAGCCAGCTTGTATATATCCCAAGCTTTGGTGAGGATTCACTCTAGGTTTTAAAATATGCCGTATCATAGTAGGGGACGTGTGACAGTAGACAGAAAGGCTACTCATGCGGAAAGTTTTAAGGTATAGATGAATATATATTTGTACTTAGATACAGAAATAAGGCACATGTGTACATATGGGTTCGCAACTTTGGCGTAAGACCTCCTCTAGTAGTCGGCTACCCGGACCCGATCACTAAACCGTTGATGACATTGACTCTTCGAATAGTTACGTCAAATCGACCAAGGAGGTACTTTCATATCGCCGGTATGCGCAGTCGTAGGCGATCCGCTTAGCTGCAGCAGATTCTGTAGCACTGGATGGGACCACCGTAGCAGCTACGATCGGAGCAGGTTAGTTTATTCAGGACATATCCTAAGCTAGAGTCTAGAGATATACATACTATTGGCAGAGGCACTTCTTTCCACCGCACTGGGAGTCGTTGGAGCAGGCACCACGCTTGATGAGGGTGTGGAGCTCAGAATCTGGGAGGGAGGCTACATCAGGAATTGGCTCAGCGGCTGGAGCGGCCATGGCTGCGAGAGGAGCCAAGATGAGGGTGGCAATGGTGAAGATGGAGAGCTGCATTTTGAAGATTGGGGTTTTGAAAACCGAGTTTGATGGTGTCTTTGGTAGGATTGAGGTTGCTTGTTGGGTTTGGATGCTGATGGTGAAATAATTGTTATCCTCGAGGAAACATCTGCCAATTTATAGACTTCCTGTCGCTACTCCTCTCCGGAATGGAGACGATCGACCGTGGGGTTCATTCTGGAGCCGACTTCGGTGGAAGCTTCCGATCATCCTCGATCCTCGAGGGGTTTGTTCGCTACTCTCTGTTTCTGCCCTGCAATCGTGATTTAGCCCGCGTCAACCACAGTATCGGTGGCTCCGATGGAGAGCGAAGGTTGGAACTCGTATTGAGGTTTCATCCGGGACGATAGTTTGCGTATCCCTTTGGGATTTTCCATTAGGCTAAGGTGATTGTGACGCCGAAAAACATGGGCATGCGGAGTTGATGATTTGTCGAGATGTAGTTTGGGTGGTAAGAGCAGCAGTGAAGGGTATGCATGTTGGGAATCGTCTGATATAGACATCCTAGGAGTTATTTACCAATCAATCGCACTTATTTGCGTCGATGGGGTTTGGTGTGTCTGTTCGTCTCAGGAGGGGTTGCCGGAATATACCCACTTGAAAAATTGTCTGGTTACGAGACTGCCCACTTGAGGGGGATGAGGAAGAAATACTTTGAATAAAACTGTTTAGGAGTATGGTATCAAGCTCCGTCTTTAAAGCTCACAGTTCTTACATTTAGACTTGACGCAATCTATCACCATCCTCTCCACGTATGTCGCAATAAAGACGGCTCCTCGCAATTCGATGAATCCACAGACGCCATCATGTCACAATACCATTGTATGTGAAATAGGGCAACTACACCAATAAAAGTTACCACGGGCCGGCCCATCCAGCCGCCAAGCTGTGCATTCTAAAAAGCTTAGGGTTGTAGTTACGAGGAAGGGGTCATGATCAGTAATCGCTTAACACAACCGGAAGGATCGTTCCTACCCGTACTGACGTACCTTAGCGATACGAGGCTCTAGCTTGCGGCTCCGGATGCTATCTATCCGATGAAAAAGATAGATGAGGGCTTTTATCGGGACTAATAGGTCCTGTATGTAAGTTTATAGGGCTTATGCGCCTTTCCTATGGATAGCTAAGCTATCCATAGAACCTATTCGTCAATATTATGTGCAGCTCCCGCATGTAGTACGATAGCTATCGTACTAGTATACTTTCTGTACGATTATATAATCCTCTTAAGTTGATTTTAAATTATTATTGGGAGCTCTAGAGATATAGCTACATCGCACAATACCTAACGAATCCCCACAGAGGTATCGATGCGTATCTCCCTGTCTTTGGCTTCCAGTCTCAAGATACGAAATGTATCCATGGCTAGTTAGTTGATTACCAGTTGATCCATTCTCTAGCAAGTTTCAGTAAACGATATAGATGTATAGCAAGTATACACATATGTACATGCTACTAGGGTATTAACTCCCAAAAGGATATAGACAAGGGGTCGGGGAAACGGGAATTAGGGCATCTCCGATGGCAAGGCGATTTTTCACATAAGCACAACTATGAGCTAATTGTCGTCATGAGTAATCGAACCGACGGTGAATTATATCGTGAGGACACCTGAGAATGAAGCTTTATTTGCAGATTGGCGCTGGGCCCGGCTATATGCAAATTTGGATACGAGGGCGCCTCTTTTTGTTGCAAACCACTATTCTAGTAAGGCCATGGGTATGCTTGCTGCCGCATTATCAGGCCGGGCAGGATTCATAATCATATTATCATCAATTGATCAATTGATCAATTGAGCTGTGGTAGCTGAGTAAACTAACATTTCAATTCTGAGAATCTATGTATGACCGTGATAAGAGGCCAGCGGAAGCTATAAGATATAAACCCCGCTATACATACAGTAGTTGACAAAATAGAAGCCAGCATTTAGAACGTATTCCGTCTATCAGATGATCATATGATACCATTCTAGACAGACAATTGGATCTCCCATCGATATCGTTTGGTCGGTTTAGGTATGATGCATGGAGCTATGACCTCGAAAAGTCGGAGTAACCCCACAAACTGGAGTAAAAGAGGTCAGAAAAAACAACTCAGTACCCCGGAATCTTAGAGGTTGCATGCATGCGTGCGTGTACAGAAACGAGGTTGCTCAGGATTAAAGTCAGACGGGTATATAGGGCGGTACGTGTGTTGACTAATCGAATCTGCAACATGCGATCTCGCGAGATTTAATTCCGATAAGTTTATTGTTGTCTGTACAGCTGTAAAATTTTTATATAAGGAGGTTCAGCTCCTAGCTGCAAAAAGGAGGACTCTGTGCTTATGGTCGGTATTCTCTACCTTGCATTGGATCCATTAGCTTTCCATCAATTGTTCGAGGTTTAAACCGGTTTTGTATACTTCGAAATGTCTAAACATCCAAGCAGGGGGGTGACCTCTCCACCACAACCTTCACTACCGCACGACGATATCTTGTACAACGCTCTACAAAGCCGTATGCGAATAATAGCCCAATGCACCGTTACTCTCTTTCGCATGCATAGTCGCCGAAATTATTTTCCGGACCTTAAAGCCAAAATATTACTATTCCCTGTTTCCACCTATACTTGTTATTCTAAAGTATGTAACGTGGACTAATAGAACTCTAATACCAAAGATCTAGCCACAGGCAGTGCAATCTTAATCACCAATCGGACGGTAATAATGGCTTAAGATAAGTTATAATAAGATGCATGTACTACATCGGTTGCAGATTAGGGTTTTATTGCTCTATTTTGGATTGCGAATGCGATCTCACTGCCTTGGTCCTTCCTCCCTGTTGTGAGACACCCACCGAGCAGCTGAATATTTTCATCCCTTGGTTGGCTGATCGGGTTATAGGGCTGATCTGATATACGTATTCAGACGGACCGCGAATTCGAACGCCCACTGTTATACGGAGATGTAGATGTACATGAATCAAGCCACGGTTGCAGAGATGCAAGATGTAAATAGACATGTAAAGCAAATATATGGTTACGGGCCGGGTGTTCCTCGATCGCAGTCGAGAAATTGAGGTTTCCGTCACCGAGCGGGGTGCATTGTGGTAGTGGTGGTTATCTGGTAGGTCGCCACCACGTTTATCACTCAAAGACAAAATTAAAGTAACCGGCAACTCCGATGTGTGAAGGCTGGTTTTCTCCCTTGAATTTCTTTGAGAAGCTTTCAAGATCTCGGGTTCTTTTACATAAAAATTGGGTGTGTGTTACCTTCGAATTTACGGTGCGGGTCCTCTTTGAGTGTAAGGCGTTTGCAAATTTCGAGGAGCACACTGGGAAGGTGGGATGTTGTAGTGGGACTGCTTCACAGCCTCACTTTTGAAAGGAAAGCTGGAACGCCTCGAATCTTTGAGGCCCGCAGTGGTGACCGGAATGAGAAAGGTTGTTGGATATCCGAACTCGAGGATACGAAAGCGACCGTCGGTGTCTCTCCTTCAGCCTTTCAAGGTCCTTTCGCTTGCAAGAAAAAACATGGTCATTTACTCTGATCGTTTATCGTTCTGGTTCCCGCCCAGTTCTAGGCTTACGTTGCTAGTATCTCCACCTGGGGTTTCATGGGGGGCAAAAATCCCTACTTAGCGGAAGGGGAAGTGGGGTTAGGTTACAATCGTGGAAACCGTTAGGAACCCAAAGATTCTCTGGGCGTGGGCGGCGCTCGTCTGTTGGAGCAAGCACCTGGAGAAACAGCAGCCGACGGAAAGGATTGAGATTAATTGAATTAATTACTTTCCCATAGATGACCGTAAAACTACCCGGATTTATTGTAATATCCAAGGAAGAAAAATTCCTGGGATGATCGGTGACGAAAGGAAAGTGCAAATCTTTCTACAGAGAATCTCTTATCGGATGGGCAGGAACATTCTTCAGAGTTGGCCCGGGGTTTGTTTGATAGACGCGGCAAAAAGGGATTTTCAGGGACCGACGAACCTCGAGGTACCTACGAAAAGGCACCATAGACGGGTCGAAAAGCCACAAAGGAGCACTGATGTTGGATGCAGGTTGGGGAATGCTCATCGCCTTGTAGGGGAGCTCGACCAATCAGGCAGCCTTGAGGCATCTTTGGAGGAATGGAAGTTGGTGGCTTGCTATTGGATGATCTTCTCGTAATTCAGCCGGTGCTGACACCTGGATACGTGAAAATCCGAAGGTACAAGTACATCTGGTAGCAAGCAGGTATTTCTGATTTCTCGACTGACCTGGATCTCGAGGGCTGCCATCTACATCGTCGCAAGCGGAGGGGGTGTGGCGAACAGATAGCCTACCGACGCTACGACCGACGGGAGGGGAAAAGTTTCCTGTTCGGAAACACAGCCCGACTAGTGTTGTCTACGATTGAGGATAAAATGGATAGATGTTAGCTCGATTTGGAACTGTGATTGAGCTATCTAAAATGCATGGACGACGGGTTCCGGGTCGTGGAAACAAAAGGACCACCCTCCCATCCCATCTTTGTGTACGGAGACGCAAGGGGGAAAAAGTTATCGACAAGGGGGTTTGTTGGTGATGGTGTTGCTGTTTGAGGTGATGGTGTGCCATCTATCTCGATGGCCACATGCATGCCCCTTTTTCCCGAGCCAGTCGCAAGATTGTGGTACCCGAAGTGACAGGTAAATTGGAGAAACCATAGACGAATCCCAAAATCGAAACCTGTGAAGGGTTTTTCTAATGTAACGTGCGAACATTTCTGCGCAACGTGAAATCTTCCTGCAGGACAATCTTCAAATCTTATTTTTTCAATTTTCACAATATTACGCTCCGTATGTGATCGCGACGCTTCATATCTCTGGGGCCAAGTGGGAAACAAATCTTACGACTGGGTCTGGTCGCGAGTAATTGCGAGAATCATTTGACGAAAACGTCAAGTGAAACATTTGAAGCCTCTGGAATGTGAGCATGTCATATCGATAGCAGTCGTTCATGGAGAAACGGCTCGAGAAGCGCGAAGGTGGTGTAAGAATGTTCTCTTTGTCGACTTCGTCCGTGGCTCCGAGTACTCCGGTCTCCACGGCGGCCAGTCGGCATCATGAGCTTTCGGCGAAGATTCTGAATGGGAAGCCTCGAGACCCCCTACGGAGCATGGGTTCCTGATGCATGGGGAGGATGCTAGTGCAAACCTCTGACGACTTTTATCCGCATTCAATATGAATGCAGGTACACAGCTGATCCCGTTGGTCCAAAATTTGACGGCCCTTGGCGCCTCGAAGACACCCTAGATGTGCGGGTATTTGGGGATTGGGCCAATCAGAGGCCGAGACGAGGCTGGGGCCAAAGCTCAAATTTCAGCCAGGTCTCTAGTTTAGCAACCTTGGCGGTGACGGTACATACAGATATCCGCCCAATGCATCTTGGAGGGCGATTACGTTGAAGCCACCACGGCCGGCTTTGAAGATTTGATGCGCATATCTCTGTGGCCTGAATGTGAGCATTCGAACGGTTTCCCAATGACCTGACGTTGAAGTTGCAGTTGCGGAGCGGTCGTTAAGGTGATATAACCATGCGAAGTGAAAGAATGCTCGTTTCCATTGCATTGAGGATTAATCTTGTTCTTGTCTCTTTTTTAGAACCCGGCAATTCCCATTGGGTGCGGGCTGAATCAGGTACCGTCGGCCCCCCGTTTTGGCGAAAGTTTAAGAAAAACTTCATTCTGTAACCCGTCGACAGCAATATTACGTCTTCGAACGTGCAGAGTCGGTTCGAGAAAAGAATTCGACGGTTAGTTACTGTCCATGGTCAGCATTCTGGTACCTACGTTATGTACCAGTACCGCCCATTCCGCTCATATCATTCGTTCTCGACTCGAAATTCGGCCTGTTCATCCACACCTTCTGCTGCGGACTAGGGGGGTCTGGTAATTAGTACAGCCTGCTAATTCCTTTTTCCCCTAGTTGCTACCGTCCTTATGCTCTGGGCACACCCATCTGGCAATTTTCGATACTGGCAATTGTTAGTTTTCTTTTTGATAGCGCAGCGCACGCTGGTTAGCGTCCCCTCGAACCGCAATGTTTCCCACCAGTGTTCCTGTACATGCAGGTCCCATGGCCCCCCTTCGTTAACCCCCGTCCGATTGGCAATTCCAATCCAGAAGGTCGCCCGTTTGGTCCTGGGCGGTTTTTCCTTTTAGTTTGGTTCGCCTGTCCTCCAAATTTCCTGGATCTTCTGTTCATTTTACTCGACCTTCTTTTTGTTCCTCTCCTTCCCTTCCATCTCGCCCCTCTTTCTTTCTCATCCTTCTTGAGATCCATCCTGCTCAGGCTTCGTGCCGTCAGCTGTTTTTTCTTTCTTTCCCTCACCCGTCCCCTCTTTTGTTTTCTGCTCTACAGCCCCTCTCCGGACCTATTGGTTGTTGACCGTAGTGTCTGTCCACTCATTTGACCCCAGTGTAAAGTCAGTTTCGTTTTGGTTTCTTTCGGCGACATTTCAAGGTTCTCAACACCATCTCAAAAGTCGAGTTCAACGACATCAACAAAGTCCAGTCCAAGTCTAAAGTCCAAAATCAAAGTCCAACGGTGGAAAAGCGAGGCGGAGGATACATTTCATCGATTCGATTCCTCTGGAAATTACCATTACTCTTGCGACTCTTTTTTAACCCAAATCAACAAGCTTCTGTCTGCCGACTAATTCCTTCGACTGTCTTACGACTTCAATTCATTCTTTTTCACGAAACAAATTTGTTCTCGATCTCTCCGACTTTTTCCCAGCGACCGTATTTTTTCTAAGGCTGCGACTGGAAATTCTCGGATTGAACGTAATTCTTGGTTTGGTTGTGCTGGTTTCGATCAAATCGCAGTTTGGAGGCATTGAATTGTTCATCCAAGCGTTCGATTCATCATCAAAGGAATACACTTCTCCTCCACGGCCGACAGCTTTTACCCCCATATCTGTCCGGTCTGGTTCCCACTATAATTGTCGGAATATATTAAAGGAAAACTCGAAACTCGACCATTCAACGACTCTTGAAACTCCAACATTCACGAGCCACCGTCGATTTCCTTCTAGGCACTCCCGCAAACGCAAGGTTTCATCCTGTATGTGTCTATTCATCTTTCGTGACTGATGGTGCCAAAATCCAACCGCAAACTTCGATCCAAGCACAGGAATACCTTTGCCTCGTCGTATGTTGCGTGTTTGCTTCGAGTACTCCGAAACTGACCTGAAATCCGTATAGCATTCACGATTGTTAGTAATGACCCTCTGAAGGATTGCCATACATAACACCCCCCGACTATCTGTGTATTTGCATGCTCTATCACGACCTTCAAACGCCTATATAACTCGATACCTGGTGATTCTACTACTACTCCGACCAAATCTAATAACGATAGACGACATTCTCTAAACACATTCACATACCAACTGCCCAGCATGGCCACCGAACTACACTCTTTGACATCGGCACCGATGCAAACCTTTGTCTTTCCCTCAAAGGCAGCCGCCACTCCTTCAAAACGACCGTCCAGCTCTTCAGCTGTCCCAAGCAGAAATAGCATTCCGTCAGGAATGCCCAGTCCGACATATTCTGATAACGGAGCAAGCCCTGGAAATAGCCCGTCGAACTTTGTTTTCCCTATGAGGCAGACAGCGACGTTTCCTCGATCCGCTGTTAATCTGCTAGCTCCTGCAAATGCAAATGCAAATGCTCAACCCAGAACTCCACCTGCATCCCCGTCTCCACCAACTGCCACACTCGGCGAGAGACGGTTCCATGCTAGGAGACAGAGTGAGCTTATCTCAGGAAACAAGCCTCTATCTCTGGGAACTATTGACAACCAGCCATTCAAATTTGGAGGTAGCGCTGCAACTCCATCTCCCTCGAAAAGCGCTGCCAGCTCCCCGAGCAAAGAAGGATTATCTCCCAGGTTTTCATCCCAAAATGGTCTTCTTTCCCCACCACCTGAAGCGACCACTCCAGAACCGCCAACGATCGAAAAAGGAACGGCTGCACCGCCGCCCCCGGGTATGCAAGGGCGGCGTGGACATGCCCACCGTCGCAGCTCTGCCATGAGTATGAGCTCGGCTGACGTCCTAAACATGATGTTGACTGCTGCGAAAGCCAATAACACTGTCAATACCAACAAGGGTAATGGCAGTGCTCCAACAAGTCCAGCATCCAGTCCCGAAGGTCCTGTCAAAGAACCCGTTGTTGGTGTTGCAGAGGACGTTTCAGGTATGTGTATCCGATCGATCTTGCCACATCTGCACTGCCATACTAATATTCTTCATGCAGGTCCTGTAACCGATGCCAAGATGACACTAGAGGTGCCCTCAAGCGCTGTCTCGTGTGATTCTTCTGCCTCTTCGGTTGTCAATGCTGCTACGGACGAATCCGTGGAGTCGGCTAGGACTTCGGTCGAGGAGACTCCTCGCAAGCCCAAGGTGACCTTCAGTGATGCAACGGAAATTATTCCACGCCCTGCCTCCGCGGGGACCTGCAGCACTTTTACCACCATACGTGGCGAAAGCCTGCACGGTTACAGGAACTCGATCAGTAGCATGGAAGAATTGCACCCTATTGATTCCAGAGGACGACGTGCATCCGCATCCGACGCTTCAAGCGTACCTCGGGTCCCAAGAACGAAGACTGATCGCAGACCCAACTCTGCTGATGCTGCAACCCTTCTGAACGGCGCTTACAAATCTAGCTGGTTGTTCCCTCCCCTGTCCCCGAAGAACCCATCTGGCAAGAAGAAGGGGCACGCTAAGCATCTGTCCGAATCATCGGTTACCGAAAAGCCAAAGCGTAAGAGCCGAAAGTCCTCCAACCCCGATGGTACACCCGCTACCCCTAAGAAGGTGAAGGGTGGCATGAAGGGATGGGCGGGAACGATTCTCTTGCGCAGATCCTACAAGAAGCGTCAGCTCAAGCATCTTCCAAGGAGAACACCGACTCCTCCCATGATGCAGCGAGACGAGATTCAGCGTCTCATGCTCGAGGGAAACTATGTTCTTATGCCCACGAGCGTGGCAGATTACGAACCACGGGAGTCATCTAGCTTGGAAGAACCCGAGTTTGAGCCCATGATTGACTTGGGAGCTTATGAGGCCGATGCCGAGTTCGAATTCCCGGTTATTGACCTTGATGCTGCTCTTGGCCCACTCAGTACTCCCAAGTCTCCAAGCAGACCGCTTTCCGGTTTCGAATCCGCGAGGAAGCGCATGCACTCTGCCGCTGGATGGAACTGTTACCATCGACGTGCGGAGAGTATGCCTGAGATGCAACTCTTCTCCCTTGCCGAGGATGAAATCGAGGGAGACGGAATGGGTGACGTTTTCGAAGACACTGAAGAAGAAGATGATGATGAGGAAGATGACGCCGACATCACGCTCCGTGTTGAAGACCTTCCTAAGCCAGTCATGCCTGCCGGGCTTGCACTGAACTGGGACACCGATGATAGTGAGATTGAGGAGCTTGATATCGTTGACGGTGTAGCAAACGTCCGCAAAGGTATCAAGCGTAAGATGAGCCGCTTGTCAGAAGACACTGACCCTGCAAGCGAATCTCAGCTATCAGAGGATGTGGTACTGAAAACCGAAGAGGCTCTTACATCGACGGATGCTCTTTCCATTCCCACACCGACCACTGACAGCCAGCTTTCTCCCATCTTTAACACAAACAACCTTCTGACAAAGCCAATGAGCAATGCCAGCGGAAACGTCTCATACAACTCTTTGCACCATGCTTCCTCATTCGACCAAACACCGGCAGTTACACCTAGCACTACCAGCACTTCTATCTGTCCCCCAACCATGCCCTCCACACCCCATACATCAGACTTCCTGCTCCCACCAGTTCCTCACCTGTACCACCAGGAGGATGACCGTGTGACAATAATGTCAGGCGCATCCATCTACGAGGATCCCCTTCTTCTCGGAGAACCTGGACCGGAAATTAGAATGAGTGTTTCTGTCGACGACATCCCCGGAACATCTCACTCTCAAACAAAGCGTTTCTATCCTTTCTTCGGTGCTAGCGCTTCGTACAGCACCATGCCAGGTGTTGAAACCGGATCCACGGGCACCCCCGAGAAGATAAAGGAGAAGAAGGAAAAGCGATGGAGCAAAATGTTTTCATTCTGGAAAGGCAGATCGTCTACCAACTAAAGACCCTAAACGAACCCCTCACACATCCCCATCAACCTACGAACTCACCTACGGCATTTTATTTATCGGTTATGTACTATTACGGTCACGCATGATTCATATGCAAAACTCATTTATTATCCTTTTGTCCGGCTTTCCAAATTTCCTTGATGTCCAAAAACCTGCGACCTTGCCTCTTTTTTTCCTCCTTGCAAGAAAAAGGCTCCGACAGCCATCCCTCGTATTTCCTTACGCATTGAATCGAACTCTTAGACTCAACTTTTCAATGAATTTCCTTACTTATTCCCTTTAGTCTCCTTAACTTCTTCTCTTGAGGCAAAACACACCACACAGCCCGAATAGCATTGCAAATACACTAACCGGAAGCAATTGCATCTCTTTTACTTGCTGCATTCATGGTTCGCCGATAGATCCCAACTCATCTCTTACGACCTTGTGATTATATATACTCTTTTTTTTATTTCCTTGACTCTCCTTGTTATTACTATTTGCCTGCGTTACTTGTTCTTCTATTGTATCGATCGCCCCCGTTGCTTTATTTCTTTTTTACATCACTGTGTAACGCCATTCCCGACCTCTTTCTTCTATACTTTCCTTAATGTTAATTTCCTTTTAGGTCTTCTTTTTACTTATTTATTGAAAAACCCGTTGGGGAACTGGGAAGAAAGGAAGAAGAACACAACCATCCTGGTTTTTGTTTCCCGAACAGGTTTTTATTCTGTACTCTGCTGCACTCCTTGCTGTTTTTTCTTTCTATGCACTCCTTTTTTCTTGAAAAATATGGGAACAACGACGACTTGGAAGGAGTTCTTTTTACACAGACGGTCGAGCAAAAAAAAATGGAAAGCAAAATTATCGAATTTAACAGAGGGAGGAAATATTTTTCAATGGAAAGGTGCGAAGGGAGGAAAAATACAGGCTTCTTTCCATACTTCCTCCCCTTTTCTTTTATCTGTCTGTTCTCTGTTCCTGTATCGACTCCTGAATTTTTTTTTTAACATGGAAGGAATGGGAATTGGGGTATACACGATGGATTTTGGAAGAGGGAGGAGGAATGGAGTAGTTTAGCTAGCAGATATTTTTTTTTTCTAGAGGGATGAATAAATAATATTAACCTCTTCAAGTTACTTTGTCCCCTCGTAGAAGTGATACTCTTTCGTCCTTGTAAATGCAAAATTGCTAGGTATCTGACTAGGTCTTGTCCGAATGAATCCATCTTGACGTTGAGGCTTCGAAGATATACGATCTCGGCTCCGACTCCTGCGTTGCGGCGTTGTTTACCAAATCCACACCATCTGATTGGTCAATTTCCCAAAGCAGATGCAAAACCGCAGCAAAAGACGTCAATTCTTCCGACGACCCGCCAAACAACCACCCACTTCCCATCTTCCGACCACCCGACGAAGACGACTACCGCAACCTCGAACCCCCCCGTCTCCTCTCACCGACACTTTCTTCCTCCCTTCAACATCGCATAGAACCTACATTCACAATGGGTGGTGGTGGAAAAGCAGGGCCAAACAAGTACGATCTCCCGCGAAGAGAAAAAAAGAACCTCATACACTGGCTAACATTCCTTCTTCTTCTTCAATCTAGCTGGCTCGGAAACTGGGGCAGCTTCGGTACTATCCCCCCCTCTCCTCCTCCTACATTCCCACGTCTTTCCATTCGACTAATTTTAGAAATACCTCCCATGTAACAGGTCTCGCCCGCCAACGTGGTATCATCCAATACACCCTCGCCGCCAACCGTCAACGTGCCACAGCCGGTGCTCTCAACGGCGCGATCTTTAATGGGTGGCGTAGATTCAAGGGACAGGTGCTTTATGTTGTTCCACCTTTTGTTGGGATTTATTATTTGATGCAGTGGGCGAATCATCGGTGGGTTCCCTTTTTATATATCCTTTACTATCTATCTCCTATGCGAGGATTGGTGAGAGGGCGGGATGACTGATATGTGGTATATGTTTTAGAAACGAATTCTTGAACAGCAAGGCTGGACAGGCGCTTCAGGCTGAGTCTGAAGAGTAAACGTATTACTCCGTGGAATGATAGTTTGGGAGGTATAGAAGGAGAAGAAGAAGATGAAGACCCTTTTTGTGAATATAACTACATCCCCCATTTTTTTGGCGGGTGTGGAAGGCAGACATATTTTGTGTATAAAATAAACCACTTTTCTTGAAGTATCGAAGACTTTTCTCCATTTCTATATATATCGTATACTTAGCCGTTATAGAAGGTGGAAAAGAGTTCGTTCATACAAATCGTAAGTTAGACGGACAGTGCACATAGATATGGCTACGGCACAGGAGGGCATGATATCACCATCTTACGCGAGGCTACACCTTACAAACTTAGATATACGGGGAAAGTAATCAAGGTATAAAAAGAGACATAATATTTTGTATACGCATAAGTTTTGCTCCACTTTCGCCAGCATGCATGCCATTATAAAAAACAAAAGCTTGCAAAACAGAAAGCAGGGGAAAGCGAAGAAAAAAAACGTCGTTAATATACAGAACGTCCTCTTTTTTGATGATGATGTCAATGAGTAAGAAAGAAAACAAGAAACACCGCCCAGGAGTTAGAATACATTTCATCCGTAAAACACCAGTAAGAGGGAGATTGGGGAAGGGGGAGCCCGTGAAAAAGCAGAGGATGCAAAATGCTAGAAAGAAGGCGGGATAAAGCAGTTTTGCTATAGGTTTTTTGGTGGGGGAGGTATGCTTGGGGGATAGGGGATGGGGGGAAAGGGCTTTGGCTGGCTGGCTGGCTGGTTGCGTATAAGTATAATAGTGTTTATGAGTTATAAGTTAAAAGGCGTCTTGATCTCGTATCGTTTCCGCTGCATAACCAGTTTCGCTCATTTCAAGGGAAAATGTCAAAAAGAAACAATAGAAAAGCGTGATCCCGTATCGAGGATTAAACTAAAAGGCACAAGGTGAAAAGGTTTTTTTTTCGCTTCAACGCCACAATCCGTCTCTCAAACTCATGAGGTTCTCAATGACCTCGAGTTCATTTGGTTGTGGAACTCGCCCATCGAGGTCTCCAAGAACATCCCTGACGCTCTTGTTCCTCCAGATCGGCTGTTGAGTCTCCTTGCTCTTCCTGGCCTTGAACCCTGGTTCCCAGTTTTCCTTGTCAGAATCCCCCTCATCGCTGGACTGGTAGATGGTGAACCCGGCCTTGTTGCCGTTCTTGCCGCTGAGAGTTTCGGCGAGGGTACGGAAGGGGGAACGGTTCTTCTTGACAGCAGACATTGGAGGAGATGGGGTAGTCTTCTTTGGACCTTTCTGAGTGGTGGTGAGAACCTTGCGTGGTTTGGAGGTGGCTGGGCTGAAATGTTGGATTTTCAGCGGTTTTGGGGAGTCAATGGTGGTGGATGTGTTGGCAGACGCCATAACGACGGGATTAGCCGTTTTGGGACCAAGGGCGTTCTTCATCTTCTTCTTCTTAGCAACTTCGGAAGAAGATTGAGTGACGGTGGGAGCATTGGTGACAGAAGACTTCTTGCGAGCATCGGCTGCAGCCGCGGCTTTGGCTTTGGCGGCAGCGACGACACCACGAGCACGGATGGTCTTGAGAGCCTTGCGTGGAGAATCTTCCTTGACTGGTTCAACACCAAGGGAGGTATCACAGCAGGATTCCCAAATCTTCGCGTTATCGGTGCGACGTTTGGGAGGGGTGTGTTCGTGGAAGGAAGCGTGAGAGGTTTGGCTGCCACGAGGGAGGGCATCCTCGTCATCCTCGAGGATGACGGTAGCCTTGCCATCAAAGGACATGGAGAGACGAACAGCAGAGGAAGAACGTTTGAGAAGGGATGGAGTTGGTTGAGTCGCAAGACCAGTTCGACGAGGATTGACGAAGGTCTTGACAGGTTCCTCGGTGTCCATTGGCATGATCATGGTGGAGTTGAATTGAGACATCTCTGGCTCGTCTGGAATGGTGGATTGGGTGGATTCGAAGGAGGTATCTGGAGTTTCAGATGCCGGATTCAAGAGGAAGTGGATTGGGGAAGTCTTGCGAGTGATCTCTGGTTCCATCAAAGACTCAATGGAGGAGACAGAGGTGTCAGCAGTTAGAGTGGAGAGATCAGGCTCAGTGGCATCAGAGGTGTGATGGTTCGCGATGTCCCCGTTCGGGCAAGGAGATGAAGGACGGCTGGAGTGAGAAGGGAGTTCAATGGTGTCGTCGTCGTGAACGTCCTTGGAAGCAGAGGGGAATGGAGATATAACTGGATCAGATGAGAGGGGGACGTTGCGAGGGATAATTTCGTGAGGTTGAAGAGGCTTGCTCTTTCGTCGGTGGGTTTGACGGCGGTTTTGGAACCAGATCTAATAAAATATAAGATGGCCGTGTTAGATAGTCTCGTGTGGACGTGGACGTAGCATATACGCTCCCAAAGAAGGTCGTGATTGACGCCCGTGTAACACAAAGCAACCTACCTGGACCTGCTTGTCCTCCAAGCCAACTCGCGCTGCAATCTCCTTTCTCTTATGCTTGTCTGGTCGGTCACATCGGGCAAATTCCTCCTCCAAAACAATCTGGTCCTTGTGACTATATATTTTTATACCACTCAATTAATATCCAATCTTTCAACAAATTGTGTGAGGCAAGTGTACGCATATACACACCTGGTACGTCTGCGTCTTCTTCGGGCCAAACTGGCATCGTCGACATCTGGTGGTAGGTTGTTCGGGAGGGTGGCTGGAGAGTGGGTAATGAAGGCGAAGGTCTGGGCCGGTGCAGCAACGGGACTGACTTTGGAGGCCATCGTGGAACTCTGTTGGTCGTGATACTCGGTATAGACGGTCGTGGTCGTGGTCGTGGTAGTTTTGGTAAGTGTATTCAAGATGTGGCTCCCACTATTGCATTCGATGGACACTGATAAATGTCACGGAGAGGTATGCAACGTGGGAGACAGAGAGAGATGTGTATATGCAACGGCTCTAAGGGTAGGTAATGAGCGTGATGGTCGACGAGAGACCAGAGGAAAAGGAGAGGACAGGACAATACCAAAGATATCTAGAATCACCAAGACAAGACTGTTAGTTGACGATGTTTTGGTGATTGCTGATAGAGGAAAAGAAAAAAAGGTGAGGAGGAAGAACGAACCAATTTGATGTTGAAAAGGGTTAACAAAGTTGTTTTGAAGCGGACAATATCAAATCAATGCACCTAAACGGAAGTGCAATATAATGCATGCAACTCTCAAGAGAACATGCATGTACGTGTTTTTTGTGATGTCAATATATCGTCTCAGAGTGGGGAAGCCACTTTTCCATTAGTGCCGGGGGGGCTGGCGCTGAACGACGCGATATGTACTGGACGGCTTCGGGAAAAGGTCAAGAGACTCCAATTCGAGGAAGTGAAGCCGGACTTGAGATGAGAATGAAAGAATAAGATTGGCCAATCACCAGTGACGGCCCTTTTGAGGAAAGCAAATTGGTCGAAGAGAACAAGGGTTATCGCGTACACAACAGATGTTTGGTGGACCTCGAGGCCCTGGCACGCGATGCACTTGTTCTGGTTCTGGAAGAAGGTGAGGTTAATTTCGAAGATGGTTGAGACCCTTGCCGCGGTTCAGGGAAGCCCAGTCTAGAAGGAATCCGGTAGTTTGTGGACGTGCCTCTGTTGTTTGACAACCAACACAACCACAACACGCACACAAACACTCCCTTTGTTCTAACTGCTTCGGGTAATCGATTAAATTCGCCGCCAATTTGCACCAATAGAGTAGTCAAAGTGCTTCTCCCCGCAGAATTGGATTAATTATCTTTCTACATTCGTATCTGTAATTTTTTTTATTTTTTTTATTTGATTTACAATGCCGCAGTCGAGAAGACCCCCGCCATCGACGGCATCATCGAAGGGAAAACAATCCAAACCCGACAAGCAGAAGAATACATCGACAGGACAGCGCACCGGTATCAAGAGAAAGGACAAAAATGCAGCTAAAAGCACTAATCCGCTGGTCCTATCACAGTTCAAGGCCATCCTGAGCACCTTTCAGCACACTTTTTCACACCTTTTCACACCGGAGCTGCCCGCACTCATTCAAGCCGTCAAGCAGAGCCTGTATCTTAGGGACTATGTGGCGGCATTCGACTCTCCCGAAAAGCTACAGGCCTACGTTGTCAGGTGGAGCGTGGCTCGAGCGCTGGCGTACTTTGAGATGATATCTGGCGCATGGTGGTCCGAGGAAGTTACACAGATGTTTAGTCGACGTGGTCACGGTACACTCAATGTAACTTGTATCGGTGGTGGAGCTGGGGCAGAAGTAGTCGGGATAGCAGCAGCATATTCTTCCTTGAATTCACCAGTTGAAGATAAAGATAAAGGAGAAGGAGAAGAAGAAGATGCAGTCCTTCAAGATACTAGTCTTGGAGGAGGACTAGACCTGACATTACTTGACTTTGCGACATGGGCTCCAATCACCGACTCCCTCTACACTACTATCACGGACTCTTCCCGACAGTCAAAGGTTTTCCTCGACAAGACAAAGCTTTCCGCCAAATGCCATCAACAGGATGTTCTCACCCCGCTTTCAGAGACTACAATATCTTCAATGGCGTCGGCTGACATTGTCACGATCCTGTTCACTGCTGGAGAACTCTATTCTCAATCCCCGACCGCCACAACAAGGTTCTTCATGTCTCTCCACGCCCTTACTAAGCCTGGAGCTCTGCTCGTGATAGTAGACTCCGCCGGCGGTTTCGAAGATCTAGACGTTCTAAAGAAAGGGAATTCTAGCGTGGAAACCCAACAGTCGAGTAGTATCGGCGGTTATAAACTCGGCTTTCTACTCGATAAGACCTTGACAAACCGCGAGCAATGGCAGACAATCGCGAGTCAGGATGCAAAATGGTGGAGAGTACCGCAGGAACTGAAGGATAGCGGCGCATATCCGTTAGAGCTGGAGAACATGCGGTGTCTGATACGGGTGTATCGTAGGAACGACGAATAGCCATATTCTTTATCCATACTATTCACATATTCTATTTTATATGCGGCTAGACCGAGCTTATCTGCTGCTCCTGCGAGTTACTGCTGCACAGTTACAGTCCCGTTCCTGCATGCGTGGCAAAAACACCACTGCAGCACTGCAGTACTGGGATCAGCTGCCGCAGCTCGAATGGACCCGAAATTAACTACCATTTTCACCACAAACCTTTTGCCCGACAGGAAAACAACCAAAATAACTCATCTGATAAATCCGGCGCTAGTTGGACCCCACGGACCCTGCAACTGCATTGTACTGCACTGCGCTCGAAGCTAGCCACCACCATCGATTCATAGCTCTCCCCGCCGACAGCTAAGCTAGCTTAATAACTATCACCCTATTTAGCCCGCTCCGAATCCTTCCCGCCCTTAAGTTCTCCGCCAACCTCCCTTTCTTCCTCTTCATCTCCTCTTCTTTCTGCCCTTACCGGCGAATCCTCTTAGCTATCATTACGATTCTCATCCTTATCAAAAGGAACAAGAAGAAACAGATGACAGTTCTCACAGGCAAACCGTTACCCAAATCCATCCTGTCAAAGTCTGGATTTCTCTAACTATCACCTTGCTGGCCTTTCGCCCTTGTTCGCTCCTCTCAATCCATTTCACTTCTAACGAATTTTAAAAAAAACTACAACTGGAATAAAACTTTCTTAATTGACCAAAAACCGCCATCAGCATGACGATTGCTGAAGTGGCCTCCGAGAATGATGACCAATCGTCTAAAAAGCCTAAAGTCGTGGTCATTGGAGCTGGAACTTGTGGTCTAAGAGCCGCTGAGGTCTTGATTCAGGCGGGATGCGAGGTGAAGGTGCTTGAAGCTCGAGATCGAGTCGGTGGACGGGTTAGCACAAATCCTCAATTCGAGATTTTATGGCATCTCGTGCTAATTTCCCCCTAGATTGCAACGACTTCGAAGCTCGGGCTTCCATTGGATCTGTAAGTACCTTATAAATCTCTATCGTGTCCATTGATCACAAGGTCTAACCGATCTACCTTAACAGCGGCGCAAACTGGATCCACGGCAACGTCGGTAACCCTATCATTGAAATCGCAGAAAAGGCCGGTTCAAGCTACAGTATCGACGAACTCGATGATACCGTTGTATTCACCCCTGATGGATCCTTACTCCCCAAACGACTGGGCGACGAAGTGGTCACCAAGATGTGGGACTACTTTGACGAAGGGATCACGTATTCAGCGCAGAATATGACGACGATTCAGCCAAATATCAGCTTTATGGAGTACTACAAGGAAAGAGTACAAGCTGAAGGCTGGGATGAAAAACGCAGCGCTTATCAAATACAAGTTGCGGATTTGCTGGGCAGTATCGTGGCCACGGAGATTAAAAAGCAGGATTTTAGGAATTTACACATGGAGGAGCCGATTCCTGGGGAAAACCTGTTCTTGTCGTCGACTTATGGACCTGTGATGGATTTGATGGCCAAGACGGTTTTGAAAAATGAATGTCTTGAGTTGAATACTCCGGTTGAACAGGTGGAGACTTTGCAGACGGCGGATGGGCCTGTTCATAGTATTTATACTAAGGACGGAGAGGTTCATACTGCTAATGCGGTGCTTTGCGCTATTCCGCTAGGTTCGTTGAAGCAGGATAGGATTAAATTTGATCCACCAATTCCAGAAAAGATCCGACAGTCGATTAAGCATCTCGGGTACGGGTCTTTGGAGAAGGTATAGTGCTCTTGTATCAGAATTATAAAGGAGCAGCAGCAACTAACAGTCCACAGACATACATAACTTTCCCAAAAGCCTTCTGGATGGATGGTCCAAGTTACTTCATCTTCCTCGCCGACTCCACCGTCTCAGAACGTAAAACCATGGCAGCAATCTCCCTCGCTCACATTGCTCCTCCCTACAACCAACCCACCCTCCTCTTCTACACCCACGGCGAAACCTCCAAGCAAATCACCGACATCCTTCAAATGTCCACCCCGGAAGAAGCACGTACTAAAATCCTAACTTTTTTCCACCCTTACATCTCAAAGCTCCCGAATTACTCGGTTGAAAACCCGGATTGTACCCCGCTAGACTATACGTCTACAAACTGGTTGAATGACGAGTATGCCGGTAACGGGTCTTATACGAATTTCCCCGTGGGATTGGTAGATGGCATTGAGGATGTAAAGACTATTGAGGCGGGAGTTCCGGAGCAACGGCTTTGGTTCTGTGGTGAACATACGGCGCCGCTGTTGGGGCTTGCTAGTGTTAGTGGGGCTTATTGGGCTGGAGAGATTGCGGCTAAAAGGTGTTTGGAGGCGTTTGGGATGGCGGGTGGTGAGGAAGTTGTGCCTGCTTGATCATGATTGAGATTTATTGAGATATCAGATTGGGATACTGGGACTTTTTGATTCTTGTTGGTCGCGATGTGGTTATTTGGTGGTTTATTTCATAACATTAACACTCCTTAAGTAGCTTCGGGCTCGGACGCCCTTATGCGCCATATGCGCCTCAAATTGCATATCATCGTTATCATCATCATGAGATGGAATTTCTCGTAGTAGATATTCTTTTGGAATAAGTAAATGTGTCTATGTACAGTAATACCGGTTTCTAAAGCCCCTGCCATCAAAGGCCACGTAGAAGCGTATTTTTTTCTTCAGCGGCCCATCATTAATGATATACAAAAGGGAAACCAGTTAGAAAACCCCTCTCCTCCACAAAAAAGGTGTAAAAGTGCGGAGATACGGAAAGGACGACCACATATCATTAAAACCAATCCTCCAGCAGCAAAAGTTAGTTTCTTTGTTTTGTTTTTTTTTTAAAAAAAAAATCCTATATTACAATTCGTCTCCCTTCCAAAGATTTCCTAAAGTTAAAGTGTTCACCGTAATCCGAGGAGGTAGCTTCCACCTTTTCCGCCTTCGCCGCCGTTTCCGCCGGGTAGGTAGGTGACGTTTGGATTGCTGGCGAGCATTTGGGCGATATCCTTTGCTGCATCGATCTTTCGGATTTGAATGACGCCGTCGCCGCTCTTTTCGATCGCTTTGGAGATTGTTTCGGCGGATTCGGCTTCTCCTTCGGCGCGGATGACGGATGCTGTATTACAATTTATCAGTATAATCCTGTAAATAAGGCGCGAAAATAAATGGATAGGGAAGAACATACCCTGTCTCTCCTGCTCAGCCTTCTCGACAATAAACCTCGCCCTCTCAGCATCCTGCTGGGCGATCTGTTTCTGCTCAACAGCCTTGGTGAATTCCTTCCCGAAGGTCATATGCGTGATACTGACGTCTTCAAGCGCGATGTTGAATTCATTTGCGCGCTTGAGAAGTTCGGCTCTGATTAAGTTTGAAACTTGTTCTCTTTGGGTGATCAGTTCTGCGGCGTCGAAGCGGGCGACTATGGCTTTTAGAACTTCGTTGCCGATGGATGGGAGGACTCTTTCGTCGTAGTCGAGGCCGAGGGACTATCCGGTATTGGAGTTAGTATTAGCTACAGCTTTTAAGAGGGATTTGAGAAGAATTGATCCCTCTTCCTCGGAATTCCGTGGTGAGGAATTCCACGGGATCGATAGAAATACTTTTCATACCTGATAAATCTTCGGCAACTTCCCAACCTCCGGCCGATGGAGCACCCTCAACGTCAAACTAACCATCTGCAAATCCTTACTACCCGTAGTAGTACTAATATTCCTAGGCTTCGTGCGAACATCGTAGATTATAGCCTTCTGAAGCCAGGGGATAAGAAAATGTGTCCCCTCGTTCACGACACTTTCTTTGACTCCGGATAACCGGTCGAAGATTACGGCGCGTGATCCGCCCTTGACGTCGTATAGTGAGGCTTGGAGGAGACCTACGCCGACGGCGGCGGGGATGGCGAGACGGTAGATGGCGTTTAGGGCGGTTGCCATTTTGGAATGGGAGGTGGTGGTGATGTCGTCGTGGTTGGTTTGGGTGATGGCGGGGTGTGTGTGGGATGAGTTGAGGTTTGTTGGAAGTTTTGGCGGAAGCTAAAAATTTGTTAGGGGAATTGTGGGGGAAAACGGCGGAGATAAGCGGAACATGCGCAAGCAAGCCAGCTGCGACGAAAACACTCAATTTATCAAAGCGGCGTCACTTCATATAGAGTATATAGAAAGAATATTGGGTTTAACTTCTAGATCTATTTCTAACACAGGTATGCTCTACATCTATAGTATGAGGAGAGGGAGAGAAGTGGTATTTAGAAGAATTCGATAACTATGTAGAGTAGCTATAGGCGCTATACTATAGGCATGAGCAGGTGTATCTTATCCTGTTCCTGCCCGACTTAAGAAAAAAGGCTATAAGAGTAATAGTAACGGTAAAGACAGTCCGAGGCCAGTGCAATGCATGTTAAAGGGAGTAAAAAATATAAGTCTTTTGAATGCAACCGTTAAGAGGAAAAAATATCAACAATACACGAAAGAAAAGAGAAAAAGAGAAAGAAAGAGCGATCCTGTTGAGTAAAATATACAGAGTCGCTATAAAGAAAAATTAAAAAAAAAAAAAAAAAAAAAAAAGAACCAAGTGTGTGTCATAACGGGGCATCTCGCTTGAAATCGGAGAATGACGGGGTGCTACAGCTTCAGCGCTTTTGCACAAAAGTAATGATATGGATGGGGAGGAGGAGGAGAAGGAAAATATAAAGTAAAACACCAGACGGCCTCCCCTTTGTGGCTATGATTTCAGATACTGAAAACGAAAACAAACAAAAGCAGGAATACAACAAGCCCAGAACACCATGCTATATAAAAATCCCTAAGGTGAGTGAGAAGAGAAAAGGGTGGGATTAAAAGGAATGCTGAGCAAGGAGGTGGTTGGTGAAGGTGGGCGGACGACGATTGCCACACGGTCGTTCGGGTAGTCGGCAGGTCACTTGTGGAGTTAATATATATATACAACGACCCGCCTGCGCTATTAGTCCTTCGACGGCATCGAACAATGGATTTGGTGGATTCAATAGGGGGTTGATTATAGGATCAATTGGTGGAGGTTCTTTTGTAGGATAACTAGAGGCTGTGTCAGTTCCTGCAAAAGGTTAGAGGGATCCAGATTGTAGTGCTTACTGTCTTGAACGCTAGACATGGTAATCTTAAGGAGATCGGTATCGGTAGCATTGGTGTAGTGCACGTATATGTCCTTGGAAGGGTTCCTGTTGAGCCTCTTGAAGTTGTCGTGGAAGAACTCAGAGGCCTGCTTGTAGGACTCTGGGTCGCCGGTGTAATCCGGGAAGTACTTCTTGACGGGCGATGTGCTAATCTTTTCGCGGAAGAGGTCGATCTTGTTCATGAAGAGAATGATCGAGGTGCGTATGAACCAGTGCGAATTGCAGATCGATTCGAACAGCATGAGAGCCTCTTGCATTTGATTCTGCATTCTAGTTAGTTGTTGTTCCTGGAGTGGCTGATATGCTGAATACTTACGGCATCCTTATCCTCGACAAGGCACTGGTCATACCCACTGATGGCGACCAGGAATAACAGGGCAGTGACACCCTCGAAGCAGTGGATCCACTTCTTTCGCTCGGATCGCTGGCCACCGACGTCGAACATGCGGTATCTTAGCTGGCCGAGGTCGAATTCGGTTTCGTTGATCCCAGTAGTCTTTAGTCTCGACCTTAGGATATCTTGGTCGTTCGGGATATAGTCGTGAGAAAAAATCCTATCCAATTCCTCGTAATAACTGGCTATTCGTTAGAAATACTATCCAACCTATGTGGGAATAAAGTGAGGCGACTCACTATGAGAGGTTGTCATGGAGGGCGAATTCGTTTCCTCGGGCTACCGTCTGCTGAACTCCTGCGTCACTCCATAGGGACTTCAGAGGTGTAAGGTGATCTTTTGGCATCTTTTCTCCGCTGCTGAGTTCTTTCTGATTAAGGATTAAAGAGACATATTGCTAGAGGTAGGTTAGTTTTGTATTCCATAGAGCCGATATATGGAGTAATCCGTACCTCATTCTCAGCCTTCTCAAATGCTATGCCGAAATGCTCCATCTGCTCCAGAACAAGCTTCATAGATTCCGTGACATTCGTGAATATTATCCCACGGTATCGCTCTCTATCGGCCTTCTGGAACCCGGCAGCGTATATCAGCTGCATTTGCTTTAGGATTGTAGACTTTCCACTTTCACCAGCACCTAAAAGTCCATAATAACTGGTTAGCCACAGGATATGATCATTTTTGGGGGGGAACGAAATTATAGAACTGACCTAGCAGTAGCAGCTTAACCTCTCTTGCCATTCGTTTTTCATCTTGTTTTATTGTCCGCTCTATTTCTTTCGACCGTAGCCTTTCGGCTGAGTCTTCGTGTGCATCTCCACCCATGCACATTTCGAGGAAGGACCCGAAGAGCGGAATCTTGGATAACTTAATTTTGACAGTGCCCTAAACGCGGCAAGCGTATTGGTCTGCGATTTCTCGCAAAGGATAAAGAAAAGGAAAGGAGGGGGAGAAGGGAGGAAGGATAGGAGTGTCGGCCGTCCTAGTGGTTCAGTGTCGGTATAATCTAGTAGTTGGTGTTGGTTGGTGGTATATATATGGATTGTTGTTTAAAAAAGAATAATGGACTGTCGAGAATTACTAAACAGTTGGTGAGGCTATTTAGAGTCCAGGAAACTAGCAGCCGTTGGATGAATCTGCGCCTGTTAGAAAATACTATGCAGGCAGACAAGGGTGTATGTAGCGATAGAGGTACCCTGTGGTTCGACAAAGACGATGAGAGATTTGAAGAATGCGGTTGATCGGTTCAGGATGCTATCGATATCGAGATCCAACAGAAATTCTAGAAAGTCGGCCAGGCGCGGGGAACGGGCAGCTCCGGGACGGACGGACAAAAGGGAGAGGCTCCTGAAAGCTAGCTGAAATGAAAGCGGCGGCGATGAAGGGTTGGAGATACTGGTTTAGTAAGGTGGGAAGGCAGACAGGTTGTGTCGTTGTTGGGTTGTAATTAATTGCGGTCTGCGTTTCAACACCAAGCCGGAAACTAAGGCGACAGGAGCCACTGCTCGTTCAGGAAGCCGGAAAGATAGATATGGGGAAGGCGAATCGGAAAGCTGGATTGATGGATTTCCGGGAAGGTAGAAAGGAGCGAGGGAAGGTATGTTTTGTGTCCAAGCAAGTAAGTAAGTATGTATCCGGGTTCCTTGAGGTGGACGATGTTGATTGTTATCGATCTTGAGTCGAACGAATCCCGGGGTAGTCGAGTCGTAAAATGGATGCGCTAGCGCTGACAGCCAGAATCAATGTTAATACAGCAGTCCCGTCAGAAGAATTCGCAGGAAAAGCAAGATCCGGGGAACGAAAAGCCTCGAGAGTGGCCACAGGAGCAAAGGGCGTATATATAAGGCGAAGCAATTTTAATTTAAGATAAAGAAGTAAAAAAAAAAAAAACTCATGAACATGAACTCATGAACTCGAACAACCGTGGTACAGAAAAACCCACTAACCAGGCCGAACGAGACAGGAAGTCTTGGAAATACCCGCGACAGGTGATGAGTGAAAACGGCCACGGCACGCTCGCCTACTCCAGATTCATCATGGTGTTTCCGCGAAACGGGGAAATTGGCTTGCAGAATAAAATTCTGGGTACGAGGGGCACAGAGTTTTTCTTATCAGGCTGAAGTCGAGATTTTGGGGTTCGGAATTCGGGGCCACCGGATTATATGTACTTCTGATTGCTGCGGCGCTGGTGTGCTGTGCGCGCAATAAGGCAAGGCAAATGCAAATGCAGGGAGGGGAGTGGAGGAGAATGGACATACGAAACCCAAACCACGGGACTTCTGGCACAAGAATTCCTGGCCGCTGTCCGCCGTCGTGTGCCTGTTGGGCACGGACCACAGATTGAGCAACCCAGGCCGAAGAGAATTGGCCTAACCGGTGGGAGGAAACAACTGGAGCCGCCGGAGAGTCATCAACGGAGGGATGGTCTTCGGAGAATGAATGCAAATGGGCTGAAGGAAATTGCTGGTGCAAGGTCGAGAGAGACGATGGTTATAGATCTGTCTCCTTCGGGCGACATGGGGAACAAGATATGGTAACTGCAATATGAGTGGAGCAACAAGGATGGGAAATGGGGCAGACTATGATGATATTAATGCAGACAGGCAGGTGTCAACTGGGTCAAGTTGTCAATAGCCTCAAAGCAGACAAAGGACGCTAACTTCGAATTCGAAGCCATCTGCTATAAGTCCCTGTATTAAGGAACCAACTTAGGTAATGGTACCTTACGGTTGGAAATAACACAACAGCAAACGGTGGACCTAACTGCTGTTGCCTGCACGCCGAAACGAACTTTTGTTCCAAAGGTCGTATGTACGGTGCATCCGATTTCTCGAGCTCGCAGGAAACCCAATAACCAAAATCCCAGGTATACATGTAGCAAGTTATAGGCCTTGATCCATCGATGTGGATCAGGCTACACTTGAAACTTGCACCGTTTACCACAAGATAAGCAGTATGTGGAGCTGAACCTTCGACGAACCCGCGCCATATCGGAGCATTTGAAGCTACCGATATATATATAATATGACATCGATCAAGCAAGTATCGGTACCTTGTATCGGGATAGTGCTATACACGACAAGAAAAATGCTAGGAAATACCTTGCTACTTACCAGACTATAGTTCCATTAAGTTACACAGTGTCCTCGAGAGCTATCGTCAGAGGCGTTAGAAGCGAACTTTGAGGCAAATCGAGTATTCGATCGTCGGTCGAGATGATAAATAGCCGTGTTATATAGATACCTTTTTTTTTCCTTTGGCGAAGCAGGCGGACCAGTTGGCTGTTATAGGTCTTGCCGTTCTTGAAATCCGAACCCTCCGACCCGATGCGGGAATTGCCTTCCTTGAAGCCGTTACAGTTTGCGTCCCGAGAATAGGAAGCCGTTGATAAAGTCTACCCTCACAGATTTGTCTTGGCCCGCAGCTGAAGCCTCGAAGGATTCGAGATACCAGGGTGATCCCTTTTCTGTCCCTTATGGTGTGCAAGTTCGAACATTCGAAGCTTTCGATCTGTCGTTGCAGTGTTGAATCGAAATCAAAACAGATGTAATCCAAGACAGCACTACCAACGTTAGCTCGCCGGGCTAGTGAGGGATCAAGGTTGATAACTGAAACGGGATAATGGCCCTCGAAAATAGATACATACAACTGTTAGATCGTGGCGTGGGGATGACAGGCAGCCTAGTATCGCAACATCGGGCTCGTTCAGGGCTCTGAACCAACAAATGTTGTTGATAACAATTATTCGCAAAGAAAAAATTACCGAGTGCGAAGAGGCTGAAGGCCACCACAACCCGAGGTTGAGCCCGGACTGAGAGGCGGAAAAGGTATGCTTACGAAAAGGAATGTGCAGATGCAAATGGGGGCAAGTCGATCCTGTGATATGTTCTTCGCCAGACCCTGAACAAAAATCACGGACTAAAATGCTAATCGAAATTAAGGAGACGTCAGGAAAACGACTGGCTCCGAAGTTTTGACACGACGACAGTTTTGGCTCGAACCTTAAGATTCACAAGCAAATCTACATGGAACCGCCGGCGGAAATGCCTTCAAGAATCATCTCGGGATCAAATGCTTATGGGGGGAAAGGCATTTGCATAAACCGAGTGTTTGTTCTTGAGCGTCGAAACTCAGCACCCAAGGAGGATTTCGGAAAAACTCAGAGACGCCGCAGGGATATAGAAGGAAGCCCAGTGTTCACTTACAAGCACCCAATCGTAACCGAAAGACGTAATTTCGAATTTTCTGCAGCCTATTGTTGACAATTCCACAAAGCCGTTTCCAATGCTCTATCCAAACCTCGTCAGGAGCAAACGTAAAACTTCTAGCAAGAAAGAAAGTTCTATCCGATATTCTGAGGCTGCCTAGGGCATCAGTGATATTTAAACCATGAGAACATAGACTTTTGCGGGCTATTTGCCGCTCCCCTTCAGAAAATTAAAACTCCACCTGCGGTGACATGACTTTTTATTTCGGACCCAATGCAATCACGGCGGAATGGGCGATAACTAGTCTGTGCTTTGCAGATATAGCACAACGCTAGGGTCTCAAGCTCCCCATCATTCTCCACATTTTCTACGTCGATCAAGGGTTTAGGAGGCAGAGGGCGATGTTCGAAGTACACTCGGGAAGTCTATAAACGATATCCGGGGAAAACTTCTGAAGGGAAGAGATTAAGTTATTACTACGGGTATCGGTAGAGGGTCTGGCATGCTACCCAGCCGAAACTTCTTAAGTACATGCTCCCATGCTATGTAGTATGCGTCGACATGTCGACATGTCCCGAAAAGCCGTTTGATAAACGATACCGATCAAGAAACCAAACATGATGGCGAAACCTGGAAACAGAACGTCTAAACTTTATGTATGTAGAGGTACCTCCACAGACGTATGCATGAACTAGTCGATCCTCGAGTTTGTGCCACCCAACGATGATCATTTTCATGAGCGAGCTGTCAAGAATTTCACTCGCCTTTGAAACATCGAACTGATCCGATTAGATAATTTTGGAATTCGTCTCGAGTCCGAACCCTCGTAATTGGACCGCTTCCATACCTTTCAGGTTTTGCCGTTGCCTCTGCAGCAGAACAATTTTTTCCCTCGTGATGGTATCTTTCGTACACCTCCCAAATTCATGCTCTAGGCAAGGTCGCTCGGGTCCTTCCCTTCTCCAAGAAATACCAAGCATTTTTTCCATCCCCTCCATGCATCTAAACTTTATTGTGGGGAACCGAGCGAAAGCAAAAAACACGCTAATTGCACGCACGAACAGCTGCCAGAAGAGAGGGATCATAGCGCAATATACCATATCGAGTTCCCCATTATCTCCAGTAAATTCGCCATTCCCCCGCCTGGCGGATAACTAACTCTGGTTCGGCAGACGGGCAAGTCTAGCCAGCTCAAGCTTGATGCCATCATCGTGGTCTGAGAGAAGCCTAGACGGCCCCTTTTTCGTCGGCAGTCGTTGCTATCAACTGCATCGAACGGCGTGGGGAAGACAAATGTAATTGGAGATACAGCCTCCACATGTCTCAGTGTCCGATATCATCATGCCTGTCTAAATGTCTTGTATTCGGAAATAACCTGTAGGTTTACACCCATTTCTAACCTTCCCACAGTGCACAGAACAACGATGACTTACATGCCTAACCAACCTGCAGCGAATATTTAGCCCTTTACGTTTTAAATCTACAGGGATATACGCAAGAACACTTCCCAGCTCCCAACATTAATGAATAATTCAAACGGGCGGTTCGCACCCTCGTGCTCTTCACATGGCCAGAGTACCGCTCAATGCCGTTCCTGACAAGCCGATGCCAACAGAACAAAATGTGCCAAAAAAAGACCCAAGCTATGCCGTGTGCATCTGCGCCTCTGTTCTTTGTTGAGAGGAACTTGAGATATATCATTTTTTACACCCGTGAGCGAAGGTTCAAGGGGATTTACCAGCGCTATGATTTCTAACCCTGCGATCAGTGCGCTTTCTCAGAAGCAGGTTTTCGCTCGCCCCTTGCTTGAATCTTATCTCAATCATCTGACTGGAACTGATTTCCGCCACTCAAAACTCAAGAAGCTCGATACGTTCCGGCACGTAAGGTTTAAAGCGGCATTTTCGCAGTCAACGAGGTGCATTACTCGTGTTTCTTTCAAACTTTGTGCCGTTTTGAAGATGAAATGCATCCCCGTTGAAATATCGCCAGAAATGTAAACCATTGACACATTTTATAACATCCCTAGCGCAAACAAGCAAAAAGGACTCATTGGCTTTTTTCTCCTATCTTCGGATCAATCGGTTGACTGCTTGCTAAACTTTTATCTGGCCAAAACCACGACTAACTATCACATTGCGTGGACCTTTTGTGGGGTCGCTTGGTTATAGCGGATAAAATCCCACCTCAAGGCTTACTTCATGATATCACCAGCGTCCGTCGGTCAAAGGGGCGATAGGGTGCCAATGCACAAATATTTTTACAAATCCGAACAATTTATAACGTCACAAAACGCAAAGTTTCCGTGCCCACACATGCGTGTAGATAACTGCGTACACGAGATTCCTGCCATTTCTAGCGGGGCGACAGACGGCGAGAGGGACGGAAAAACCCTGACCGCTTTGTCTCAAGATCCACTGGTCCCTTCTTTCAACCCCTGGGGATGGATCCGAGCATCTTGTTATCGAGGTCATGCAGACGTGGTCGAAAATCTGTGATCCACTTTTCGAAGTTGAGAACTCCGCTTTACGTACATTTGTTCTTGCATTGACCTTTGGCAGCCAGTTTGTTAAGATACGCCAGCTCTTTTTTATCGTAGAAGCTTGGAGCTAGAGGCTCCAGGAGTACCAATGGCTGCGGCATATGTCTTGAACTCTCACAGCACTTTGACCTCAAAACTCTCTTGAAAACACCTTAGTGATGTCGCGGGGATGTTCGCTGTTCGGTTCACGGAACTTAGGGCCAAATGTTTCAACCAACGAAAGATAGGGGCGTTAACGTTGATCAATTTTTGAGCTCCAGAGCTTCGCACTTAGTGATTCCAGAGAATTTCGAAATATTTCGAGGGTCGAAACACTTCCCGACAACAAACATTCCTCCCAGACGGAACCCTGATTTGCGATTTCTAGCCTGCATGAAAATGTCCATACCCCGGAATCTGCCGTTGGGAAAACCGCTGGTATCAAGCTCTTAGCCTGTCGGACATCGATGTCGAATGGGTTGCACCCGAACCTGCATTTGCGAACGGAACCGCTGGCTCAAATCATACATCATGCAAGGGACCGGTTAAACTCTCCAAACCCTTCTGTTGATCCATATTCGTTAAGTATCCCGCGCCCGGTGAACGGTTGCACAAAGTTTGCCTCAGAACCACGTTCCTGACGATCGAAAAACCACGGAATAGAAAATGACGGAAAAGAAAGCATGGCGAGCTGATCCTTTTAGCCGATTTACGAATTCGACGCAATCATACGAGCATAGACTCACGCACGCACATACACACTTCGGCTTAAATTTTTTTTTATATCGAATCTTCACTTATAATAATAATACGTATTCAACCTTCTTTCCCGCTTCTCTTTTTAAAAAAGGTTTTATATCGTGACGAGTCTGGACTTTAGGATAAAGAAACAACATCCTGGTCGTACCTGACTGCCGATATAAAACCTTTTTAAACTTTCTTATAAATTTCTCGCCACTGGTTTCAGACCGCGCATATTATAAGGACTTATAAGGCGTTCCGAGCCCCGGACTTCACGAAACCTGCGCAGTTGCGACTGTGAAATCACACAATGGCTGCGGTCCCACTGCCCCCGGATATCGAATCCTATACTGCCATGCGTCTGGGGAAGTGATATTAAGGTACAAGATCCAAATCATCTCCGCGTATCAGCCACAACCACGTCTGAGAAGCTGAGAGATATTATCCTTCCAATTGTTGAGATTTCCGCCTTGAGGGATTGAGCTGGTAGCCGTACTCGAGTACTCAGGCTAGTTTAGGCTATTAGTTTCGCCTGGGTGGAGTTTGGCGATTGCTTTAAGAATTTGATCTATAGTTTTCTTTGATTGATCTACGAAAGCTTCCCTAGATCGGTAGTTTGAGCTCAACCGATCAAATATCATTGTGTGTAACGTGAGCAATATTTTTTGTAAAGGCTAAATTCTTTCGTTCTCAGGCCAAGGCTATCCGCTCTCTATTTCCTGACGGTAGCATCTAGATATCTGGTCTACGGTTGGTCTCGAGAGCACCAATTTTCTTTGCCAAAGGCATCTTCTGTCAGCCGCGACAACTGTGATGAAGGCTTGACCATGATCGATCTTAAAGATGGCTAAAGGAGGTACCCTAAGGTAACGTGGCTCTTTTTCTCCAATGACGTATCATTTTTAGTGGGTTACTATTCCAGCACAGTAAATTTTCTTCGAATCGCGATTATCTTCCCCGAAGTAGGCCTAGGCTTGGGCACTGGAGCACCCGCCACAGCTGCAGCGAGCGGATCCGTCCGACCTACAGACTGCCTACCACCCACTATCTTCATCAAAATCGTTCGTGGTTGCTGTCTCGTAAGGCGGGCACGCATCCTCTGTGACTGGCACGGGGGCCCCATCCTCATCGATCTCATCGTTTAAAAACCTCCGTGTCCCCACAAACGGGGCAGCTTCCAGGGCGGGGCGAACTCCCACCCATGGAGAATCGAGCTTTAGTAACCAAAAATTGGAAGTCCATAAGGCTGGTGACGGGATAGAAAATGTCAAATTATGTTTCCGGCCGATGTTGAGCAAGGCCTTGATATTAGCATCAACATCTCCATAGGTTTCCGCGCATAATACCACTGTCGTATCCACAATGCATACGAACGGCAACTTGTCATTGATTTCCGTATCAACAAAACGTTGCCATGCTTTGGAGGCGCCGGGTAGATCAAATGGCAGTGAATTCCACCTGTATATATATCCATCTGCTGTCTCAAAGCTAAGAGGATGAGACTCAACAAGCGTCGACACTGGCAGTGGCCACGCACAATAGTGGACATTGATCCTTCCTTTGGTGAAGACGGCTTCGGGGTTATTCCGCTGGTAGGCCCTAGCGAACTTGAAGATGTTCCTCTTCGAGATAGGGGCCCCGAGACCAGGGATATTTGACTTGTAGTTAATGTCGACATCTGGATCGTAGTAGAAATATAGGTCATCAAGCCCATCGATTGCTGTTACGACAACGGGCTTAAGATCGCCACCGTATTTGCCGTAGTCTAATGTGTGCGTGATAATTTTATGTGCTTCCAAATCTGCTAAAACTTCAGATAGAAATTGCGCCTCAAGAGGGCCCGTAATCTGTGGGTAGTCTTGATTATGTTCAAGTGTATCTTGAAGTAGATCCGTTGTTTCCCAAGATCGGACACGATTTCTCGCGTACTGATGGGAAATTGGTAATGTGACCTGATCTGTGTCTGAGTGAACGAATCTCCGCAGGTAGTCCTCTTGTTCTTGGATCGGAAGGTATTTCCTAATGGCTCGACGGAATGCCTCGTCATGTGAGATATATCCAACCAATTTACGCAGAGTATCTGCCACTTTGGTGAGAAGATTGAATTTGTTGCTCGAGTATCTGTCAATAATGATAAACTCGTAGTAGTCTTTAGCAATGCCTTTGCTTCTCCGACGATAATTTGAGGTACTCAACAAGTGCCCCGCAGCGATGACGGTTTCCCCAACGCCAGGGCAGAACATGCCACCTAGATCGTCGTAGTATTGTATGATCCACGGATTCGGGTCGCCGGGAGGGTAAGAGATAGGCCGAGGGTCTTCCGTCTCTCTATCAAACACTAGGACTAGGAACCTTCCGATTCTTTTGCTCAACTCCTGTGCCAATGGCTGACTCAAAGCATTCTTCTTGCTCATTCTTCCTATAAGATATAATCTTGTATCTATTTGATCATCGGGATTAGGCGGGCGAACGGTATCGAGGAGATCGCTAGGGTCGCAGCCTTTCTCAACCACGACGAGCCCTTGCATCAGAGCGAATATATCATCCTGGGGGATATCTTGGCCATCTACATGCCAATTCCGGTCATCCTGAGGGGATCCGTATCTATTGCATGCAATTAATATCTTAATCGTCACCAAGTCTTCAAACTGAAAGGCGAAAAGATCTAGATGTGGTTCTCGAATGATGTCGTTGAAATTCTTCCACAGGAGATCCCATCCCTCAATACTCATGCTTCGAGGGGTGTTATCTGAGAAAATCTCAGCTCCTAATATAGTGTGGGGTGATGATGGTAGTGATGGTGGCAGTGATGATGGCGGTGATGGATTGGTATTTCGAAGGTAATCGCAAATGGCATCCCGCAGACAGTAGAGTATAACATACCACCCCTCTTTCAATTTCTCAAAAAGCATAAAATATGCTTCCAAGTCCACTACGGACGATTCTTGGAGAAAGGTACTTATGCTTTTGGTTTGAGCGGCCCTGGCGAGCACTTCGAGATCGCCTCTGTGTCTAATGATCTCGCGGAAGAGGAAGCGGATAATAACATCTCGCTGGATTGGTTCTCTTGTAGCTTCATGGCCCACTTCGACGGCCGTATCAGGGGTAGAGTCATTAAGGGAAGGAGCAATAGAATAGAGTTTCTCTACGGCTGCTCCTGTACCCTGTGGCTCTTGTTTCCGGGGGGTGGCAGGAGCATTGAGGTGGGAATGGAAAAATCCAGCTATTGAGCCGATGGAATCAAAAGGTGAATGGACCCCATGGGGAACCTCTGTGTCGGCGCTTTGTTCCGGAACTCTTTGCACCGGTAGAGTCGGATTGGCTACCAGGCTCGGTGTTGTAGATTGGCTTATTGATATGCTTGGTAGATTGTCGGTGCCGAGACTGAGATTGTCGGGTGCTGAGGCCGGATTATCGGTTTCCCCTACTCGTACTTTCTGCTCCAGACCTTGGATTTCAAGTTGAAGCTTTAAAATCCACTGATTGTGGCCACGGTTGTCGATGTCATCCGCAAAACTATAAAACCGACGATTGGCTTGCTCTCTCAACCTCAGTGTTTCCCTACCCGCGGCTAGTTTGGCCTCGATGTTTGGCTTGCTATAATCGCTCTCCTTGATCTCAATACTCTCGTACCGCTTCTCTTGAAGTTTATAGGACTTGCGTAAATCCTTCCGCTCTTGCTCATGAGGCGAGCAGTATTTATGGTTAGGCTCGATCACTTCCCTATTGCAATCTGAGCCATCCTGCCGTAGAGCGTTGCATTTTGGATTTGAGGCAAGAGAAGAAGAGGGGGACCGCCGGGACCATCTAGAGCCTTCATTTCGTTGCGGGCGTGCTGGAAGCATCTGTGGAGTTTATAGATATATTTCTCGCTTCGTTTGCTGTTACAGGTTGAGGTCGTAGCAATATAAGTTGATGTGAGTATGTCGATGCACTTGTGCACAATTGTGTAAATAGCCCTATACAGGCACGGATACAACCCCGCTTTAATTGTTAGGCAAATGCTGTGCCACGTTTACCGTTCGTGTGCAATTTTTCTCGTCCAAATCCAGCTAAAGCAACGAATCCGAAGCCGTCAAGTAGGTGAGCTTCGACAAGGAAGTGATTACAAATTTAGGGCTGGAGGAGGCGGCTATGGTGACCATCTTGTGGTATCTTAAGACCGGCCTGGTTTTGCTTAATTTCGCCTCCTAGTTTAACCCGGAATCTCAAGAAATAATCAATAATCAATCAGGATCTTAGCCGTGTGGTCTCCTTTCCGACGGTATGCTTAGCTGTGATCTTTCTCTTCATGGATTTATTGTACGTATGTTTGCTCCTTGAGTAATTGAACATATAGGCGTTGTATAGGTTTGTGTATTGCTGGTGATCATGCAGGCACGCAAAGCTTGTGGTCATGTTGAATACGCCTCTCCCGGCCTGTGAAACTGTTTCGTGTAGCGTAGACTAGTATATTTTCGTCTATAGGTGCGGGAATAAGGTATTTCCTGCGGTGGGTCGGGATAGTTGATATTATTTCCTGTTTAATATTTTTTTATCGATATATCGACTTCTAGGGCCTGCAGGGCCGAGGCGTTTGAAGGGAGCTGGAAATGCTCGTCGGAGCTCGAATACAAAGTGGTTCCGTTTCCGTGGTTAGGCAAAACCGAATTTCTTGCAGTACTTAATACATAGTGCATGCTCCTCCTGCACGCGCACGAACCTGTTGTGTTACTGCCCCATTGCATCGAGTATGTGGTACCAACTCCACGCCGGCGAAATCGAAAGATTGTCTTGTTAAATATTATTTAAAGATTGAAAGCCTATATAATTGCTGGATCACGCCTTTCTCGACGATTTGTGGTATTTTCAAGATTGGCTTAGTTTGATTCAAGTACTTTCAATTCTCCAGTCCAACCATGATACCAACGTAACTAAGCTAAACAAGTATATAACAAGCCAATTTGCCATAACTTCGAAAATGTTCTCCCAATAGACAAACTACTTCGTATATGCATCCTATTTAGTCTCGTAAACCAGTCTCGACGAAGCAGAACGCTTCATGTGAATCCTATTCAACCCCGCTTCCAGCACCCGTATTCGACGCTACTTATTCAGTATGTTAAGGTCTCATTCGTTATCGCAATTAAGCAGACAAAGCCACCTCCAAAAAGGAAGGGCCACCGGTCCACATAGCCTCTTTCATTTGCGTATTTGCCAAGTGACCATAGGGTAAGAGAACCCTCTGCTAAAATTCACCTGCTCACGACAATGGCAAATAGCCAAACTCTTAGCTTCGAACCCGCTGAATTTACCGCAGTGGGAACACACTATTCCATGAAAACGCCAGGCGCCTCCATAATCGAATTGAGTGCCGGGTAGATAGCGACCATTCCTTAATCCGCAGGGCACACAAAACCTTATCGACGACTCCAAAGAATGCTTCCTCTTTTTCCCCTTCATCATCGCATTTGAAAAGTTTTTTGCGCATTTAATCTTTAAACAGATATGGCAGGCGAAGTAGTCGTCTATAAACGCTTGTTTAAACTCTAATTGGCGATCTTGGGCTGGATTATAGAAAGGCCAGGTTTCTATCTCGAGGAGGTCGGTCATGGTGTAGATTTTTGGTTGGAGAAGCTTAAGCAGTACATAGAGAGAGCGACAGGTCCATCTTAAAGCTAAGATTGATGTATAATCTGAATATTGCGCGATATCCAGTAGGATCTCATTCGGGAGATCTAGAAACCTGGATGCCATGATCGATTTTATGTGTCGCCACCTGTAAGGGAAATATGTTAGTAAATCTTGTTATTTAAATTTAACGGAAGTAATATTGCGCCGTTTTCGTCGGAGAGGTACAAAGTGTGTGAACTGGGTTGTTGGAAAGTACCTTGAAATAGTCGCTTCAATGGCGAGTGATTGCGATCAGATCCGATCAGAGCATAGTATCGAAGCCCCGACTTTAGCGCCGGCAAAAAAGTTACAAGGAAACAAGGTATCCTTCGGGATTTTTGACGTTTTTAACACACCGCAAACGATCGTATTATTGTAAGCGCATAGAACATCAGAAGCGCATCTCTATACGTGTGAGATATATATGTAGGTTATCGGGCGATGATCGGAGTAGGACCTTGATGTTCCTAGAGTTTTCCAAGGGCATGCAGCGATACGAGGAGCGGGGATGCCAAGGGAAGGCTGTCGTTTTGTCTGGTTGATGATTGTTTACTGTTTTTATGCATTTCATGCCACCCAGCATGTCTGCTTGCGCAATTGCCTAAGTACTGTGTACTGGGCCTTGTTATGAAGTTTCCACAAAATTTCAAGTACATGTACACACCCGCGCTGTTTAGAGCCTACGCAATATCAATATTCAGGGCAAAAAAGTATTTATTTCCAATGAAAGGATAAAAGAATCTATTCTAGAATATATCCATACAACGAGTCGTCTTCAAAAGTAGCGATCGTAATCCTCGGATAAACCGGGGGAGTGACTATGCGAATAGTAACGTACATGTGTATACTTCGTTCCGACGATGAATGTTTCGTACCGCTTCTGCTATAATCTCAAACAATCTGACGCCTGGGACAAAAAGGAAAAACAGGAAGGAAGAAGGAGGGGTGAGGTGTATATATCTATCAAAAAACTCAAGCTCGCCGGCCGCAATGCATGTTGAATGGTGAATTAGTGTGGTAGTAATAGTAGTAGTAGTAGTAGCAACAACGGGTATCATGATTCAATCAAACTCCTCCATCTTCATAAAACATCCTCAACCCTCACCTTTCGCTAATTTAAACTTCGAACTGCTCGTCCAACCAATGCTTAATCACCATCTTCCCCTCGCTAAACGCTTCGTTCTTTGGGTTCCTAACTATGATCGCCGCGTGACTGTGCTTCACTTTATGGATATGCACTGGGAACTTTTTAAACCCCAGTGCGTCGAGTGCATCGATCATTTCGAATTGATGTGGTGCTAGCGCTAGTGTAGGGAATTCAGGCATGCTGAGGGTTTGCTCTAGTCGTAGCTTGCCTTCGGTGATGCTGTCGTCGCTGCTAGATGGTGTGTAGTTGTCGACTGTGGATGATGGAGAAACGGCCGATGTTGAAGGCCGCTGTCGGGGGCTGAGGGATTCTTCGTCTTCAAGGCGTGGTGGGAGGTGGTCTGCTGTTTGGACGCTATTTAGGCCTTCCACCATCACGTCCATTGCCTCTTGAACTTCTTCCGCCATCAATGGGATGTTATACTTGAGATCTTGCGAATGCAGGCGGATTCGCTTACTCGAAGAGTAAGTTTGAATCCCCGCGTTCATAAGAAATAAGCAGAACCCTACTGGAACTAACAGCGTATACAGCGCTACAAACGGTAAATCTCGTATGAAATTCTGAATTGTGCTGATTACGCCGCCTCTCTTCTTCTTCTGCTCCGCTATTGCTGCTGCCGCGGCGGCCCCTAGTGGGTCTTCTGTTTCACCTGCTGCTTCGGGTGGGGGTTTTAGGCGTATACCGGCTTCGTCGTCTATTAGGACGTTGCCGTAGCCTGGCAGGTATTTGTATTCCACCATATCTAGGTCGGCATAAGGATCGAATTTGGAAATCCCGGATGTAAAGAATGTGGTCGAACGATCGTTTATAATGTTGGCGTAGAGAACCTTGTTCTTGAAAGAAGATAGGGCTTTCCAAAATGCGAGGTCTTTGTCGGCGAGGATTGCGAGTAGCGGACGCTTCGTATCACGGAAACGGTCGATGGTGAACAGCTGCCTGCCGGATGCGGAGAGTGTTCTTGCACCAACGACGTTCCAGATGTGATTGTGGATTCCTAGCTTGGGGGTTCGAACACCCAAGTGCGGAGAGGCGAAGGTTGTGAAGTTGACTGGGGTAATCTTATCGAATATCCCTTTAGCGTATAAGACTCCCACGACATAACGGGAGACCAAGCCGCCTAGAGAGTAACCCGCGATACTGAACTTTCGAATGATCACACCCTTATCCGATAGATCCTCCAACAACTCTTCGATCTCTGCTGCGAGCCGTTCGCCTCCGAGTTCTATGCCATCGTACGTATAATTCCCACTATTCCTCGCCGCAACGTGAACGATAAGCTGTGAGTCGTCGTATCGGGACTTTAACGATTCGGCAAGGAATTCCATATGGCTCGGGTTACCCCAAAGTCTGTGAGCGGAGTTAGGGAACGGAGTTAGCAACGGAGGTCCAACTGGTTAAAAGATCGAACAAGACGCATAACGTACCCATGAACAAGGACCACCAGATGGTCCCCTGTTGGCGGATCCATTCCCATCGACATAGCCCTCGCACTTGTAACCGACGAGTTCCGGTATGCAGTAATGCGCAGCAGCTCTTGCGTTAAACCGGTGACACTGGATAAACTGGACGAGGAATATTGTCGACTGCAGCCCTTTTGTGGGGAGTAGGGTTTTCCGGCTGCTGCTGAGACGATGGTGGGAACAGCGCAGGCACTAACGGGGAGTTTTGAGGTGTGCTCGCGACGGGCAGAACGTTTTGTTAGGCTTAAACTGCTGGATCGTCGAGAAGTGTTTGTTGGTACTGGTGGTGACGGGGTGGTAACACCATTACCACGCCTGCGCTTTGTAGCTGAGTGTAACGACCGTATTGAAATGAGAGGCGCACAGGGTTTGGAGGAAGTTGAAGAAGATGATGATGAGGAAGAAGAGGGCTTGTTATGGGGGTAGAAGGAAGGAGCAACGAGGAGGAGGTATGACGAAAGCAAATGGAAGTGGTGGGGGACAGGCGGGCTGATCAGTCTCATTTTGATACATCCTTTTGGCTATCGGCCGTCGGAGCTGACGAGAAGGGGCAGCGATATCAACTTGGGAGCTTCACAAGCTAGCGGACGAGAGACGTAGCCATCTATCCGCTGCTGCTGTGGATTATTCCGCAAGGTTGGGTGCTATTTGGTACCCACTTTGGGTCGGATTGGTCGGAAGGGGCCTTAAGGGGGGGCAGCTGGGCGGGAACTGCTGACGCCGAGTTATCTGTTCGATGCGGAAGAAGGAATGCTTGCGATACGCGATTTCCCGATGGCCGTTGAAGTCTGTGTGTATTGATTATAGGCAGATGCAATGCAATGCAGGCGATTAGTTAGTTAGTTCGATGTATCGTAGCTAGTCAGCGCTCAATATGGCAAATGATATCGTTGGACGTAATCTCGGATATCGAAATATCGGAAAAACAATTTAAAGTATCCCTTCACCAATCCACCTCGTTCGAGTTACCAATTCCTGAGAAACTGCGCTGTAGCACACCGAATATAAGTACTCGATCCCCCAGAATAGCATTGAATCCTCGCGCAGACGGTCCGATGGGTTTGTTGGGGGAAAAGCCGAAGCTTAACTTGGTCGGGCCTGGGCCACCTGAAACGGTCAGCTGATGGCTTTCAACCAAACCGACGTGAACCAAACTCTGCCTTCGATTGGCTCCGGCACCGTTTTGTGGACATAAGCGGTTTAGTGGAACTCTCCTCGTCGATTCCTGCGTCATGGAGGTTCGAAAGGAGGCGCCCTGATGTGGCCACATCAGTGAGTTCCAACCGGAATTGCTCCTGGATAAATGCGAATTGGCTGTTGGATCCGACTGTTCTTATGCTCCTTGGAAGCGGTTCACTCTTGTAATTGGGACCCTGTCGATTTGCCTCTTTGGGACGACATGGCCGTGTTGGAAAACTCTCGTCGAATCGGTTGTAGAGTGTATAAAAAAAATGTTTGCTCCAACATTTCTGTTGGCAGAATAGATACTAGAGACTACTATATATATATATATATATATACGCGGAAGTGGATGGACCTGATATCCCCAGCTCACCAGAGATTAGATTACCTTAAACCTTAAGTTTCCTAGAGCATTTAGAAAGCTAGAAGTACAAAAAAAAAAAAAAGCGAAGTTGACAGATAGAAGTCTACAATTGCTTCCTGTATCGTGAAAGCCGTTAAAATATCGCAAACAAATATAGTTAATGATATAGAAGAGAGGAAGGCTGCTTCAATCGTCGCTTCCAATCGCAAAGAAACAGCCGCGTTAATAGGTTGGGAGTGTAGTGTTCATACAAACCGGGGTGTCGTGTGGGGGGAGAAGAGAGGAAAGAGGAAGCGGGTAATAGAAGGATATCAAAAGGAAAAATAACATACGCCATGAATGAACAGAATACAGATAAGATGTACACGAAGAAAAAAAGGAAAACACAGAAACATATTACTGCTTCTCAAGTCTTCGTCTCAGGGTTCTTGTCCTCTTCATCAGCTTCTTATACTTGTGCTTCTTCATCTTTAGCTTGCGCTGCCTTTTTACGCTGAGAGCTTGCATGGTGGGGACTTCGCTGCGCATGGTTTTCCTTACTCTGCCAGCTCTGTTGGGCTGGTTTTCGGGTCCTTGGAAGAATGCTAGGATGTAGCTTTGACCATCTACGGATCCCTCAGGAGGTGTAATGATTTGCATTCCCTTGAGCTTTTCGAAGGAAGCCTTTTCGGCTTTGATGGTCTCTTCGGAGATAGGTTCCGGTGGAGGAGGGGGATTGAATGGGAGGTATTGTTCGAATAATATAGGGCTAGAGATCTTAATCTGTGGCTCTGATGTAGAAGCCTTCTGCTCCGTTTGGGCGCTGTTGTTCCTAGCAAATGCTCGAACTTCATCCGGGCTTAAGATGGCGTCCTGGTCGTTTGATGCTGGGTCGTTCTCGCTGATAGTGGGCTGGCGAGCTTGGACTTCCTGCTGGATCTTAAGCAGTTCCATGTTGGATAATGGAGTCGAAGGGTCGAAGAGTTTCTGGAAGGAGGTGGCATTGTAGATTCCGGGAACGGGGAAGCGCACAGATACAGGCCTGTGGAGGGCGAAGAAAGCAGAGGCGTGGATGTCTAAGCAGGTATCATTTAGCAAGGTCTGTTTATTTTGATGTTCAGGGCTGATATCTGGGAGACTGACCTTTTGCTCGCAGGTGGTCTGTCCGGGCAACAAATGGCAGCGGACTCTGCTCAACTTTTGGAGCTTCTTGGGCTGCTGCGGGTTCCGTTTTGACTTCGACCTCAGTTACCTTGCCCGGTATCGGCGGCGCAACAGTCTGCGCGGTCTGTTGCTGTTGCTGTCCATTCTCACACTGTCGTTCTCGTTTCCTAAACGCCCCAGTCTTAGAGGCAAGTCCCCTGTTATTGGGCCCAAACGGCTTGGAGTTTGATGATGACGATGAGGATGAGGAGTATCGGCGAGTAGGTCGCTGTTGTAAGGAGGTGGCCGTGGCCGTCGAGATCAGACGGCGGCTGGTAGGGGGAGCATGGGAGGTGCAGCTGAGGAGAGCCCGGCGGGTCGGACAGGCGAACATTTGGGAGGAGCTGTGGAGAGGCGACTAACTAACTATCCTCGGTGATGATGATGATGATGATGATGATGGAGGAGGGTAAGAAGGGAAAGAAGAAGCCTGGCAGTGGCAGACGGGGAGGAAAGGATGCAGAGCGTCGTCGGGCTGGGAAGATTATGACGATGAAGTCGGATGGCGGTTGGCCCCCAAACTCAGCAAATCTTGGCACGAATTTCAACCTCAGACAACACATTGTCGACACTCAGCGAATATCGCCATAAATACTGGCAAAAACACAAATTGTCGGGTCACATCTCTATCGACCGGGAGACCAGGCTCGCGCTCAACATAGGGTTATATCGCATGACAACAGCCCTAACTTCTACCTCGACCTGAATCTCCAGCTTCTCAGTCGTTCCTGGTAGGCACATTATGATGTATGCCAGGTAATGCTTGTATATTACTCCAAACTGTATACTAAGAGACCTATAACCCGCTAATCCAAGCCCGCAAAAGCAGAATAATTATAACATCGCACACACACACACACCCGCCCTCTTTCTCTTCTCTACTCGTCTTCCTTCTTTGCATACCGCCAAACATAGTATCGCACCAGACTCTCGTATCCCATTGTATCCCCGGACCTGAGTAACGCTCCGGCATCCACATTTAGCGGACTATCTGGCTCCGGGCTTGTGAGAAGAGTCTGTATCGCAGTCATCGTCGAGGAAATCGTATATGTTGCCGCCCATGCCGACTTTAGGAGGTCGAGGCAGATTTCGCCGGTCTATAGATCGTGCGTTGGGTTAGTAACTGGGCGCGATTGATATGATATACAAAGCTCGGCTGAAATATAGGCAATCATGTGATAAATGCTGGGACTCGTTTCGTACCTTGATATGAACATTTGGATGGCAGATCTTGGTGATAAATTTAATGGTCGGTGGTGCGAGAGGGTAGTTATCTGGAATTGTGATGTCGATCTCCCATACGCCTCCCTCATAGGGAGAATCGGGCGTACCCCGGAGTCCAGCGCGCCAGTGGTGTAGGTCACTGTCGTCAGGAGGTGCGAGGTATGTCAGTGCCGGGTTGTCTTCCTGTCGGGATCTGTGCAGTTCCTGGATTAGGCGCTTGTTTAGCGCTCCGGATCTGGAGGCCATTATGAGTATATTATCGTAAAGTCTCGTTAACTGGAATATTGGTGGTCCGTAGATGAAGGCCAGGGAGATTGCGATGCGGATGGTGTATTGTTTTTGGAGGGTTGTTACAAGACAACTCGTGATGGCAGTTGGTGACGGAGTTACCGCGAATGCGGATGGCGGGAAGCTTGGCGCCAACACATCCGAATGCGGAATCCAACACCAAATTCAGCCGCTCCGTGGCATCACTGTCATGTTTAACGGGGTTTCCGGACTGGTAAATCTGTTGGTAGCCTTGCCTCATGGCGAAGTCTTCGACAAAGCATTGTAAATTGCGGGGGAATCACGGCTGTTCTTGTAATATGTGCATTAATTTCTTTCCAGCCTCTTACTCACTGGGCGAGATTCAAGGATATTGGGCGCTGAGGATACGAAAGAAGGTGCGATAGTCAATTGATCAAGTTCAGCGGAACTCGTCCGGGTATCTTTTTTATTGTGTGCAGCTATATAAGAATAGTTTACTAGTATCGGAGGAAACAAAGCCCATATAACATTAAGAATAACATAAAACATTATGGTCGGCATGGTCTAGAGGTAAGACTCCCACGACAAAGGATTTTGGTTGCACTACATTCATATAGAAAACGATTAAACGAGAGACTAGTTTCGAAACTGGAAATTTGCAGCTGTAGGCTGTTTGGGAGATGGAAAAGCGACACCCCATTCTCCTCAGGATGCCTCAGACTCGACCGGTTGGACTAGACTCTATGAGTATCCGTTGTAGGCTAGTCTGTTCGGTGATCCAGCCCCAACAGACCAAATCGTGCCCTTTTGGGAGGTGGCGATAATCCTGTTGGCGATGGTAAGTGGGCTCTGGTACGAAGCCTTGCTGCTGATGAAATAAGCCGCAAGACCTGCCACGTGCGGTGCCGCCTGCGAGGTTCCATCCAAATATCTTGTAGCCGTATCGGATGTCCACCAGGCACTTAGGATGTCAACACCGGGAGCAAAGACATCAACTCGGCTGCCGTAGTTGGAGAAATAGGCCCTGAAGTTCCAATCGTCGATTGCTCCGACGGTGATGGCGTTGGGTGCTGATGCGGGGGAATAGTTGTTGGCGATAAGCTATATATTTTAGAAAGGGTTAGAGAACTGATACGGCACAGGAATTTTATAGATCTTCTTGTGAGGGCACGTATACATACTCCGTTATTGCCGGCAGATACAACAACGATGATTCCCCTTCGGTAGAGGGCTTCCACGGCATCATTGAGAGTTTTAGATTTTCGGCCGCCGAGCGACATATTCACGACACTCTTTCCAGCTTTGGCACGCCTTCCGACTAAGTTTAAAGAATTATTCTGGTTAGCTTTCTTCCACTGCAGCCTCGCTGTATGTATATGCTCGGGGGGTCGGGTGGCTCTCTTACTCCAGTTCAAACCGGCGATTGCTAACGAATCACTGCCATCTCCTTTATCGTTGAGGACCTTTACACTGACGATTCTCGCTAGTTTTGCTACTCCGTATGTCTTGCCGGCGACTGTACCTGCAACGTGTGTGCCGTGGCCATTCCGGTCGGTGTTGTAGCGCCCACCAACTGCGTTGTAACCAAATGTGGCACGGCCTTCAAATTCCTGTTTATCGTACGCGCGTGAGCGAAAAGGACTAATGCAAAAGTCGATCTCTAGGTGCGTGACCCCTATTATATGGATATGAGTGGGTATAAGGCGTATCTTACTCTGTGGCTAGTACGAACACCAGTATCGGCAACGTAGACGGTAGTTCCCCTTCCGGCCCACGTGGATTGATATCGGTATGTATAGGGCCATGGCAGGTTCCAAATTTTCCACGAAATACGGGAGAGACCCCATGTGGATCCTTTCTGTGTTACATGGGCTGAGGTTTTACCATCTTGCTCGACGTATTCAACCTATTCAATTAGATTGGGCGTTAGTGACAACCCGTGACGAAGGAAAGGAAAGAGGATAAATGGTACAAAGATCTTACCTCTGGGGAACTTAGAATTTCTCTAAGGGTCCGGCTATCGCACTCGACATTGTAGCCCTTGAAACTAGGGCCGACGCTGTCAATACTGAAATGACTGCGGATGCCAGTGGTGGTGCCGCGCTCTTCGAGGCTTCGGGCGGAATGATAGTTGGTGATTCTATGGGTATGTTCTTGGATCTGGGTCTGGTTTGTAGTCGGCTTGAGAACAACGATATAGCTATTGGGGATTTTGTCTTCGGATCCAGCACCGAGGACCGTTAGCGGTCCAGCAGTAGCTTGGAGGACAAGGCCCGCAAGAGGGAGTAAAGAAGAAAGAGATATTATATGCATGCTTCAACAAGAGCGTAACACTGTGATAGAATTTGGTTTTTGGATATAGATCGGGGGGTTTACGACCTATTTTATGAGACTAGACGTATACAGGGGAGTACAGATCTAACATCATGGTTTGTGGTCCGCAAGACTGAACCTTTATATAATTATATATCGCGCTTAAATTTGGTAGCCTCGCGGCTCTGGTGTGGCCATTGGAACTAGGTAGACCCATCATGCCCGATCACACGCTGCTAGAAATTCTGTTCAATCAGGGTTCTCAATATTACGACAATAGAACTCCACACCGATTCCATGGTCGAGACCCTTCACTAGACGGGGTTTCCCGGCGCGGCTGATTATAGGAGTCATATGGCGTGATACCCTGTGCTATAGCTACCTATGCAGTTGTACGGAAGCATCGATACGTGGAGGCTGGTTAATGAAGCCAAGCAAATATAATGTTTAAGGCTCAGAGAGATCTGGGGGTTGAATTGTAGACTGTAGGTTGTCTCCACGAGTAGGATGCCCTGGTGCCCGGGGCTATGGGCTTGGCCTGCCGATGCCATGGATTTTTAAATTTTATACACCATTTCCGTTTGCAAAATTTCCTATGCCAAGGGCTGATCTCACAACTTGTTAGGATGTTGGATTTTGGGCGTTCGTGATCTCCTTCGTGGCGCTAAAATTGGCTGTTGTACGGCTGAACAATAGCGATAGAGAACTCCCTTGGCGCGTGACGGCTGAACGGGAAGCTAGCTATTCGTCCTGCAGTTAAACAGCGGGAGGGTCAAAATGCAGGGCTCTTGAATGAATTCTACCGGGTTTAACGTTAACATGCGTCTCTTTTCAAGGGTGAATCGCATCTGCTGTGGGATCAATGCATATGGTGACACAAAATGTTTGTCAGCACGGGGTTGGATAATGGCCATTAATTTGCTCGGCTATATGTACCACCAGTTGAATTGTGATATAAGAGCCTCATCCCGTATTCAGGGCCCGAAAATGAGATGCCTTGTGCCCGTGTGGAGAAACCAACAAGAAAAAGATATATTTTTGGGAGTCAATATTCATTCTTTTGCGTCTTTGACCGAAACAAATCCTTGTCGAATCCTGTGTACTTGGCCGGATACCTTGGTCATTATTCCGTCCAAGGGGAAGGCTTGATTCATAGACCACGCATCTGTGCATACGAAAATCTTGGTGCATGCAGGCGTGGAGCTCGAGGTTTACGCAATTTTTGATTGTAATGATGTTATGGAGCCCGACAAGGCGGATATGCTTTAGGTACCTAGATAGGAGGATTTATGGTAGTCAATGTGAATTTCTAGAAAGCCTCTTAGAATGTTTCCCGGTGGGTACCAGGTCCACCACACCGGCTCAATTATTCTGTGTTGCAGGTTTACATTGAGGGGGTGTTATTTTTTTGCAACATGGGTATTCGTCAATCAGGATTGGCAAAGCTTGATTCGATTGTGGTAGTACCAATATATATTAGGGCGTGTTAAGACTATCGGTATTCGTGGGAGTGGGTTTATCCTGATTCGATATAGAAAGTAGTTGGAGATAAGAGTTATGCTATAATTATTCCTCCATAATCGGCGTGCTGGAATTCGAAGATTCGATATAGATATTCACGGGATATCATTGTAGAAGATCCTAGCCCTGCTCTATCTGGATGTATCTGGCCGGACAATCTGATGGATGTCGAAATAGTACGGAATGAGGTTCAAATGGATTAGAATTAGGAATTAGATCTATACTTGGCAGGTGTGGTATAGTATCGCGCAAACAAAACCCTTGAGAAATGAAAAGTAAACGCCATTCGCCTTGATCGCAGATCTAACTAAAATCTATAACATGAAAGAAATTTCCTGCCTGCAGTTGGACCATTAGACATTGCATATACTGGGTGGGGTATGAGGCCATGGGGAATTAAAAAGGGTAGTAGGGGATTCGATTAATATTTGTTGCTAGATTCTCGGAGAGGGAACGGGAGGTGACAAAAGGGTAGAAGTAGATACAAGGCCGCCAGTTGCAGATACTTTCTGCCAAGAGTGGCGGTTTGGCTGCTTGAGTCGAAATATTGCGACGATAATTCCAATTGTCCCTCCGAGGAGAAAGAGGAAGACAATGACGGATATGATGAGTTGTCGCCAGCGACTGAAAAAGGTATTTTCTGGACATTTCGAATAGGGGAGGATGGACTTTTGGGGGTATCCCATCGAATCTTCCACATCGACTTGTAATGTAGCTTCTCTACTCGAATTTGCGGGTTCATATTGGGTAGGGGGTATTGTGGAAGACATTGTGTTGCGTGTGGTATTTTGAAGGCTATTGGGACCGGCTGGGAGGAGTTCTATATTGACGATTTCGCCTAGGAGTATTTTGCTGGTAGCTATGGGTTTAAACGTTTGGAATTGTAGGTTTTGGTTCTTGGTTTATGCACAGGTAGAGCAAACTCCATGGTTCCAGGGAACCCTTATATATATGCTTATATCCACACTATTGGTAACCCACGGGCTGAACGTCTGGAAGCGAACGTTTGAACCAGGCCTCAACTTCAGTGTATATTTGGAAATGGGATTGTAATGCGGCGAATCGCAGGCTGCCATGCCACAGAGATAAGAGCATCGTTTCGGTGATGGGACATTGCAGGTTTAAAACGTTATTATTAACATATTCGAAGGAACGAGGTTGTCCCTGCATACAAGAATTTCTTGGTTCGACGTTCCAAGGTATGGGGAAAGCTTGATATCTTCGTTCGATTGTTCACTAATCGGGGCGGTGTAAGCTTAAGGTGGCTAAACCGTTCTAGGTTGCAATGGCAGATACAACTTTGGTTTCCTAGCTAGCTTGGCATATTTTCTGGTTAGGTCGAGATTGTAAATCTTGAGGGAATAGGAGAAAGGCCCATGGCTACGTAGACTGAACATAATTCTTTCTATTTGATCATAGTCTCAAGGTCTTGTTCTTCCTTAATGAGCTTAAATATGCTGTGGCGTTGGCAGTTGTGGACCAGCGTCGAAATACAACGAAACCAACACGCTTCTGGAGCTGACAGCACTGTTGCATGTTGCCACTTGAAACAAACACGGAGATAAACAACAGAATACTAGAGTGGCGCTGCCAAACGACATGACATCTACAGTATTAGTAAAATTTAAAAGTCCGCTCAGTATCCGCTCCTTTGTTTCATTTGTGCACGCCGCATCTTCTCAGCCCCCTCGTCATACACTATACACTCATGCAAGCCTTTTCCGGATGGTACCATCGGCAGCAGAGCTACTTTCCCATCTGTAACCACATCAAGTAATATTGGGCCGTCATGGCTAAGCAGAGTTTTCAACCCGTCCTCTAGCTCGCTTGGCTTCGATACACGGATCGCCTTGACACCCATTCCCTCTGCTACCTTGACGAAGTCCGGGTTTCCATGATGAGCGAGGCTGCGATTAGGGGTTAGCGGTAGCCTAAAAGGATTGAGATCAGGACACCTACATAAATCTATCTTTGAAGAAAAGGGACTGCCACTGAGTAACCATTCCTTGTTCGTCATTGTTAATAATGATGATTTTGACCCCGATGTTGTACATGGCTGCAGTCTTCAGTTCCATCAGCGTCATTTGGAAGCTGGAGTCGCCATCAATATCGATCACAATTTTGTCTGGCTGGGCCAGCTTTGCTCCGATAGCGCTGGGTAAGCCAAAGCCCATAGTCCCTAGTCCGCCGGATGAGACCATTGTTCGAGGGTATCTCCATCTGTAGTGTTGAGCTGCCCACATTTGATGTTGCCCAACACCTGTTGTAATAACAACCTTATCTTTATATGGCTCCGTGAGCCTGGAAAGTTCCTCGATGACTACCTGAGGATTTAGTAGTCCACTGGCCGGTTCACGGTCGAAATGATTCAACGGGAACTGTCGCTTGAGTTCCGCTATTCGCCCCATCCAGTCGCATCTCGACCTTACTCCATTTACTAGCGGTAGGAGCCGCTCGAGATTGGTGGATAGATCCCCTTCAATTGCCTCAGTGACCTGAACGACTTTGTTAATGTTTTTGGGCTGTATCTCGAAGTGGATGATACCGCCCTTTTTCTTGGCAGCAGCTTCTTTTGCCGCCAGAGCAAACGCTATAGAAGATATGATGTTAGTATTCGAGTGTATCTATGTATCCGCGCTACATGGAATCCTGGCTTGCACGTGGTCCGTCGAGTCACGCACACGCCTTGATCTGGCTACGCTTCCAATTCGGGATGTGTTGTATTTTGTTTTCAAAGAGTATTCGACAGATCACTTACTTTCGACTGTTCCAGTGGCCCTGTCGTCAAACCGTGCCCCCAAAGCAATAATCAAATCTGCTTCCTGCATAGCTAAATTCGCATATGCTGTGCCGTGCATTCCGAGCATATGGAGACTCTTTTCATCATGCTCGTCGAAACATCCTAGGCCGTGTAAAGTCGTGGTTACCGGTATTTGAGCTTTGTCGGCTAGCTCTTTTAATAGTATAGGCCCCTCTGGTTTAGAAAGGACACCGTGACCTGCATAGATGATTGGTTTCCTTGCGATATTTATGAGCTCGGCGCTTCTTTGAATTGCACCCTCCAACCGTTGCTGCTTCTGGAGACCCATTTGCTGACAGAAGAGGGGATTTAAGCCCTGTATTCTGGGGACTCGATTTTGCGACGCTAAGGTCTCGAGACTAGGTATTGTGGCCTGGGCAGTAGCTGGTCGCTTGAGAACGGATACTGCTATGTCCTTTGGAACATCAATTAAGACTGGCCCTGGCCGACCAGATGTTGCGATTTCGAAGGCCTCATTCAAGCGGCGAGGGAGCTCTGAAACGCTTTTCACCATGTAGTTCCATTTGGTGCAGGGCTTGGTGATCCCTATAATATCTGCCTCCTGAAAGGAATCTGTACCTACAAGTGGGGTAGGTACTTGACCGGAGATTACAACGAGAGGAACCCCGTCGCTGAGAGCGTCTTGTAACGGTGTAACCATGTTTGTGGCCCCTGGGCCAGATGTAACGAGCACTACACCGGGTTTTCCGGAGACACGAGCGTAGCCTTCTGCCATATGTCCTGCACACTGTTCGTGTCTCGGTAGGATAGTGTCTATTTCATCGTGGTTATACAGTGCGTCGATGACTGGTAGAACTGCACCTCCAGGGAGGCTGACTAAATCGCAGTCAGCATTCATGGTTCTTAGGCCCTTCTGGTAGAATCGGGGCTGGCTCGAGGGCTTAAACGTTCTCAAGCTTAAACTGTACTTACAGAGATGTTTAATACCGTGTCGCCGAACCGTCTCTACAATTATTTGCCCTCCTGTCATCCCAACGAATCTGGCGAGTAAAGTCAACTTCAAGTTAGCTAGTCAGTCACTTCCTGGTCTTGATGTCTCATGGCATGAACTCAGGGTCGCCGCGCTGCCCAGGTTCTCTGTAGGGCGCTTACGAGTGGTCTAGATCAAGTGTCTCATCCGGGGCAGGTAGGTTGGGCGATTGCTTCTGTGAGGTTTGCAACACCTGTGCAGGCCGGTTTAGATGGGCCGCATTTGCGATCGAGGGTTCGAGGAATGGGACGAAATCCATTGGAGGAACAACAGCAGCCGTGGCCCTATACATATATATCCTCGTTAGATGATCGAGCAAATACACAAGCTCCAGATTGGTTGGGACCGACATCCTTGTGTCAGGAATTTGAGGGTTATAGCCAAGGGTAGGACATACGCTGCGGCTGTCGTAGATTGGTGTCGTGATTGTTCATGTTTTGTGGAAGGAGGTACCCGGGCTTTTGAGGTGAAAGTGGCGGTAGACCCTGGAATAAAGAAGGATTTTCGAGGTTTCGAGAAAAGTTGCCGTCGTATTAGATTGATGGTTGAGTGGGACATCATATTGCTCTTCTCACGACCAATATTTCTAGATAGAACACAGATGTATATACGGGCTTCAGAGTACAGTCTGCCACTGTTTGTGGAAAGAATATGATATATATAGGATCAAGTCTAGAGATTACGGCAATCGGGATCGGTCAAAAGTCTGAGTATATTATGAAAATTCTTAGAAATGGTTCCGAGAGGGATCGATTATGTTCAGAGAGGCATTTAAATACCTGTACTAATGATACATATTTCGATAAAAGCAGCTTCATCTCTAATGTGATCAAGGGGACAGTTTCGTCCCTTGAAGCGGGCGGGAAGACTTTTCGAGCCGCTTAGTGTGTGCGTGGGCCCTCTCGAGCTCTCTTTCACGGTTAATGGTTTACTGCGGTTTGCAATCATCTCCATGGCTCGGAGCACTAGCTACTTCGAGATCAGCTGCTTGCGATAGAGGCTAGGTAGTGACTTAGAGTTTGGGTGCTGCACTAGCTTGACTAGACGACTCGGATCGACTATACACCGTCCCGCTTTGTTGGATTGTGGGGGCTTTCCTATATTTACGTTCCTTTCAAAATGGTTTTGATTATGTCCACATATATATAAAATGAATTACGTCTACATATGATATTCACTTGTCTGCAGCGATATTGGTATGTTTTATACCTCGATTCGGAACGAGCGGCAATGTACGTACCCGTTAACGCTCTGCTTTCCCAGGAACGCAAACGGTTTTAAGAACTGCGATTCACTAGGACCGTAATTTGTTGGACGTTTGTGGGGAGACGAAGACGCCAAGGGAATGGCGAGTCAACAAATGGCTAGCCCTTCAGTTCACTGTTGTCCTGCGTCTGCGATTCGCGATTTCTTTCGATATGGAGGAAATACTTAAACATCCGGGTGCATCCACGTAGCAACTTTATTTGTGGAGGAACTGCCGTCCGCACAGGCTGCAGGCTGGCCGAAATCGGGGGCCAGTCGGTATATTGTGATTTTAGGTGCATGCGCCTTTATGCGCCTGCGCTTTGACCGAATCTAATCGATCGATCGATATGAAATGAACTTACGCCCGATCTCGAGTTCCGAAGCTTATTAGCTGATATGGGGGGGTGTGGATTCGAAGGCTCGCGGGACTGATAAGCCGTTCCATACTGATTGGTTTTGTACATCCGTTGTGGGTTACACTTTTCCGATTTCGCAATTATTTTGTAATCGTGATCTTGGTCTGGCAACTCTTGGATGAACTGAAGATAGTTGCTGGCTAGCGGGAGTCGAGTCTATGGGTCCCTTCGGCTATCGTTCAAACCTAGACCCCAGGAGGTGTCTCCGTTCCGGTGATCCCTGGCGGTGGGGTTTTAAAATATTCCCTGCTAGTAATCTTTCCTCGAATTCACCAGCCCTCTCAATATAGATAACGATCGGGCAGTTACAACCACCGTTAACACGCGTTATAGCTATATATATCGTTGGCCAGCTGCAGCTTCGAGGGTATGTATGAACTTTGAGTTGTGTTGGCGAAATTTCGAAGGTTCCAACCCTCGATCAAAAGGGGTGGGGAGCCCATGGTGTTTTCCTGGTTAGCCCCGCGGCTCTTAATGCAGATAGATGTAAGCGGCTGAATTTATGGACAAGAGTTCCCTAATTGGCGAATATCACCGCATGAAAACGTTGAATATGTGAAAATCGTTATTCCTTTTTGTCGGTTATCGAGCCTTAGCTTAGTCCAGTTACCCGTGACCTTTCATATACTTCAACTCTGTCTTTAGACTTCAAGCGATCAGGCTTATTCTTAACTGAGTGAAAGTGCCGGATTGAAACCCGATGATTATGCGAGTAGTTTCCAAGGCTCAAGGCGATTGGGTGCCTAGCTTAGCAGAGATATATACTCGACGCTTTTCAGGAATCGTCGAATTTTTTGGCTGGTAACTATATCCCATATGTGTTGCAATGCTGGATTTTGTTGTATTATACGCTGGAGGGATCCTGGAAGTGCGGATGGACCATGAGATAGCGTATACTCTGGGTTCATTGGGGTTTATATATAGTGTATGTAGCTGCGGTTTCATTTTTTCCCTTTGTCTCTAGCGAATTGGCTTTGGTAAGGTTGCTCAGGTATCCTGTGCATATAAAAGGGGTTGTCCTACAGCCTACTAGTACTTCCAACTAATCGATCTGGAAAGAGGTTCAACGGGAATGTCGCTGAGATCACCATTGCCAGTAATGAAGGTATGCAAGAATTTATTAGTAGGTTGTCTAGTCTATTCTAGCTGTATTGGTACATATCTAGATGTTGGCCTCCAACTATGGTGGTCTATGAACATTAAAGCTATAAATCAAGTGACGAACGGGAAGCATAATGGATAGCCGGGCTTCTCCAGGAAGTAATCGGCATCGTGTAATTCTATCCTCGAGTTTGAATCTTCAAGGTTACGACCTTACTTAAGGTCTCCACTGTGGTGGTCTTGCTGAGCAGCTCCAAAAATGGAATGTCAACTTTGAATGTTTGATAGAACCACGAACGAAACTCCGCTGCTATCATGCTGTCCATACCATACCCATCTAGAGGCTTTGCAACGTTGACTTTGTCGGCCGGGATTAATACTAGGTCACCGAACCGTCTTGCCACATACGCCATAACGGCATCAAGGAGAGAAAGGCCGGACTCTCTAGCCTTGGAGACCTCATTTGGTAGTTCTCCATCTTGTGATACCGTCGACTCTTCCTGCTCATGTATTGCCCTTGCAAGAATTGCAGCTCTGGAGCTCTTGAGCACAGGGTTGCTGCCCTTGAACCCTTGTTTCCGGATCTTTAGCATTCCAAAGGGTTCTAGTCCGGTTAAGACATGTGCTGATGCGGCGGTGTCATATGATTGGGGGATTTGCATGGACCGGGTTAAGCTAATGTCTATGATTGACAGCATTTCACTTTCGCTGATTTGTTGTATTCCTTTGCGAAGGAGCAACTGTTCAATGTCTGGGTTTTCGTGAAGATAACCCACTTCTGAGATCATACCCAATCCCACAGACGTGGCAGGGAGACCTAGGGACCGACGATAGCCTAAATAATTGAATATTAGCTAGGTTGAAACATGATGTAATATGGCCTTAAAACAAGTACTTACGAGCGAAGTTATCGAGAAAGTAATTCGCAGCGCAGTAGTTACCCTCAGTGGCAGTACCAACACTACCAGAGATAGAACTGGTGAGCAAGAAAAAGTCAAGGTGCTCGTCTTTGCCCTTCAGCGCTTCGTGGACGTTCCAGGTTCCGCGGACTTTGGGATCAATGCCCGTATGCCAATATTTGTTAGGCATCACACCGAAGAGTGCATGCTATCAGAATGTTAGAAATGAACTGCTGGAGATCGGCCTTTGGTGTGAAGACTTACGTTTAGACCCATAGCAGCTTGAACTACGCCACCTATTGGTGTATCGGCTTCTGCCACCATCTTCTGAACGTCTGTGGCAGAAGCTACGTCGCCTCGTACGACTTTACATTTGGCTCCAAGTAAGGTCAAATCTTCGACGAGTCGGCGAGCAGGCTCTTTGTCAAGGCCGGACCGCCCTAGGAAAACAAACTTCCTGGCGCCTCTCTCCATCATCCATTTTGACAAACTTCTACCGAGACCTCCCAAACAACCGATCATTAGATAGTTTTTGGAGGCAGAAAAGCTTGTGGCATATCTGAAAACTTTGACATTGAGCATAGATTCAGGCCTTTCCAAGTTGACAGCAACCTAATAGTTTGTTAGTTCTCAGTAAAGTCTTAAGAGGGGCGATAGCTTGGTATACCTTTCCAATCCTGTTTCTTGAACCAAATCTCCTCAAAGCGTTTGGCAGATCTTCGACATCAAAATTCTCTAGCGGGAAGTGCTTCACTTTCTTCTCTCGGTACAGTTTCATAGCCTTCCTCATTAAACTGGCCCAAATCTTGTGATGTGCGGGGTTGGGAGAGTTGTAGAGATCACTCAAGTCGAACGCGGTATACGTTGCGTTCTTGAGGAACTGTTCCATCTCCAATCGACCACATTCTGCCAAGTCTCTTTTACCGATCTCAATGAACCTTCCAAAAGATCCGCAACATCTCCAGCTCGCGTGCAGAAGGTCACCGGTCAATGAGTTCAGAACCACGTCGACTCCAGCACCGTTTGTCGCTTCCATTAGACTGGTTTCGAAGGAGGCGTCGCGGGAGCTAAAAATATTCTCGGCTTTAATCCCGCAATATTGGATGAGGAACTGCCGTTTCTCTTCAGTGGAGACAGTAGTGAATATTTCCGCGCCGGCGAGTTTGGCAAGCTGGATTGCGGCGAGGCCGATGCCACCAGCGCCTGAGTGAATGAGAACGCTTTCACCCTCTTGGAGGCCTGCTTTGTTGTGAAGAGCATATATGGCTGTGGCGTAGACAAATGGAATGGTGCTCATTGAGGCCAGGTCCTCGGTATCTTTGAGTTTATGGCATGCCCAGCTTGGAACGATTTCTGATGTCCGGAAAAAGCTGGGAGCCATCACATACACACGATCACCGACGGCGAAGTCAGTAACATGAAGGCCAACTTCTTCAACGATGCCGGCGAACTCGAGCAAGCATGTTGCATTTTTGGTGTCCACCCTGCCGCCAAGAGCGTAGAAATCTTTGGCATTGAGGCCAACAGACTTAACAGAGACTTGCACCTCGTGCGACTGTAATTCCGGGAGGTTGATTTGGGTGAAAAACAAGCTATCGAATTGCCCAGGCGTTTTTATAGATAGCTGTGCATGTGCTTTTTGGACAGCGGCAAGTGGCATTCTTACCGTCTCGGCTTCCTGGGTTTGTCGGAAAGCGCTATTGAGGACATCGTCTGGGACGAAGCGACTCACGTGTACAGTTCCTTCCCTCTCGATATATTCAAAATCTGCGATGTTTGGAGCCACTCTCTTGAAGAGAGAAACTATATTTCGGGCGGACTTCGACGGGTCGGAGTTAATGTTGTCTACATCGTATACGAAAAATCTCAGGGAAGGCTGCTCCATCATGACAGCTCGAGAAAGGCCGAAGGCGAGACTGTGCTCCGGACGCTCGCCGCTCATGAGGTTTCCGCTTGTAACCCAGGTCAAACATGATGCCTGATTAGTCAAGATTTTAACAAGATCTAGCTCCGCTTCGGAGGTATTTCCTAGGAGGGTAGATTGTAATTCAAGAAGACTGATAATCGTCGAACCGAGAGGGATCGTATTTTCCGAAATATCGCTGAACGCAACCCGTATGGGAATTTGTCCTATAACTTCGGTAATTTCCTTTGCCAAGTAGTTGCTAAGATCCGTTGGGGTATCTTCAACAATTATCACTGGGCTCTCTTTGATTTCAGCATGAACTTCGTCGTCCTCAATACGATGTAGAAGAGTTATTGGAAGATCTGAGCGCTGGGATATGGTAGCTGTAAACCCGATATTCGCCAGGGGGAGGTCGTTGCGTGGCAAGCGAAGAAGGACGGTACCCCATGGAGCAAGCCAACTCTTCAAAACGCTCAACTGCTGACTGAGCGTTTCTGCTGAAATATTGCTACTAGGAAGTACAATTAGGTCAAACTTAAGGCCCGGGGACACCTCTTGGATATTGCCTGCTTCACCATCTGTTATATCGACTTTTGAGCCGACCAATTGCCCCTGGTTGTTGAATTTGCCTATGGTGTACGAAAGCAGCTGAGGGAATGCTGTGCGGCCCATTAGCGTTTCGATTGCAAACCTCGTGAATTCTGGAATTCCTTCGCCAAACTCGAGGATATTTAAGTAGGGGTTTTTGTGCCCGACGATATTGACGCATGCGGCGAGGTCTCGCCAGGGCTGGGATTGAGGAGTGGCATTCAAATCTTTTGCGACAGAGTCGAGGTAAACTGTGAGACCTTCGCTAGTGATTAAACCAGGGGTAGTATCGGGCTTCCACAAAACGCGTAACATAGGGTGTCTCTGGTCGCTTGTGATTTCTTGTCGGGCGCCTTCATATGGAGCTAGACGAACGTTTTCTAGTCTGGCCTTGACTGTTCCATCTGGTCTAACGAGTTCAGCGTTGATTTGGGCAGAGCCGAACCCTGTGGTCGTTGCATCGGAACTGATAGACCACCTGTCGACGACTGAATCGTCTCCAAGGCTGAAAAGGGCAGAGCCGATGCGTGTAGGGATCTTAGCATTCAAGTCTCTGGTATTACCCGCTGTTGTTGCAACGATCGAAGCTTGTAGCATAGCATCAATAGTGACGGGGTGGATGGGGTAAGTTTCGTGTCCGACCTGCTTTTTCATCGGGATTGATGCCTGGCAGTGCTTGAGGGTCCTGAGTCGACTGACAGCGAAGTCGGTGATAGTTTGAAATTCCGGCCCAAAGTTGAGTCCTTTGCTGATAAGCTTATCGTACCAAACTCTAGGGGCGGACGGTTCTAAGCTACCATCAAGAGCTTGAACTTTCCTTCCAATTTCTCGGTGTTGGCTTATGATTCTCCCGGAGCCGGTGGCATGTGTCGTTGAGATACCATCTTGGAAAGAGACAATTGAGAAGTCCCACCATTCGTCAGAGTTCGTGGCATATGTGATTGGCGTTGGCCTTATTGTGGTAAAGAGCTCGACCAGCGATGTCTGGCTGTTAGGAATGACGAGGGCTGATAGAATATTCATATTCTTCAGGTTGGCTACAGAATTCCCCACTGGTTCTACGATCTGGCGAAGGCCTTCTAGTGCCATTGCAATGTATCCAGCTCCAGGGAAAACTATCGTGTCGTCAAGTTTGTGATCTGCCAGCCATGCAGATTCATCAAGACGAACAGTGTTCTTCCATGAATTTTCGAGACCGTTTCCGCCTGGGATCTTGGAGCCCAACAGTTCGTGACGAGGATATTTTCTGAAGCGTAGCTCAGAGCTTACCCGGGGCTCGTACCACAGGGGAGAGTCAGAATATGTCCAGCGGTAGGCAGGGAGGTCATGAATAACCCGGTAATCGACCCGCGATTCTCCAGCTTTTCCTAGCCCCTCTAGGCCATTTATCTTATTGAAAGAAATAGAATGACCATGGAGATAAAGTAAGCCTGCCATACTGAGAACCGAGTCTATAGCGTTTTTATTGCGAATTATCGCCGGTGAGTAGAGCAACCGTTCTTCACTCACTCCGAGCTTGGTTCGGATCTGTTTTATCGGTAATTCCAGAGTTGAATGGGGTCCGATTTCAATGATATGGTAGGCTCCTACACGAGTAAGCTCAGAAACAGCTCTGAAGAACTCTACTGGGCTCTCAAGATTGTTACGCCAATAGAAAGAGCCTACGGAGGCTTGTTCCATGACTTCTCCAGTCACAGAAGAGACCCAAATGGCACCCATCGGCATTTTAGACGATACTCCTAACGATCGAGTGACCTTGAGCAAATCTTCATACTGATCCCCAAATGCAAGCATATGGTGGGAATGATAAGCTCGGCCTTGGGTTTGTAGTTTTCTACCAAATAGCTTTCGGCTTTGAAGCTCCTCCAGTATCAAATCAATCGCAGAATTATCTCCACTAATTGTGACACTACTTGGCGAGTTGATGCATGCGACCCTGATTTGTCCAGCAAGACCAAGCTCTTCAATCATTGAATCCGCTTCTTCTTGTGAGATTCCGGCAGCTATCATGGCTCCGTTGAAGTTATTCCCATTAACAACGTATCCCCGATAGTAGGCGACTGTGATAGCTTCGGCAAGGGATATGAACCCGGCGGCAAAAGCCGCGGCTATCTCTCCAGATGAGTGTCCGACCACAGCGCCAGGCGCGATACCCCACGATTGCAGCAACAAGACCAAAGCTACTTGGATGGCGGTACAAGTTGGTTGAGAGTATGCTGGGTCTGTAACACGACTAGTTGCCTTTGGCTCACAAAGGATATCTTTCAAGGACCAGCTAGGTGCGTGTGGTAGATCTTGGAGGATTGAATCCATTTCTGAAATCGCGTTTTGGAAAACGGGAAATTCGTCAAACAGTTCCATACACATCTGGGGCCACTGGGCTCCTTGTCCAGTGAATACAAAGGCATAGGGGGGAAGATCCTTGCGAGCAGGGACTGGAACCGTCCGAAGCTTGTTCATGTTGATATCTTCATGATAAGATCCAGGTGAGGTCAACAGGTACCCGCGTTTTTCTAGATGGGAACGGCGGGAGCCAAGAGTATAAGCAAGATCCTGTGGGGTCACAGACTTCAGATCGTAAGTTCCGAAGTCATTGATGCGGGCGCCCAAAGCCTCATCCGTCGAGGCAGAAAGCGGGAGTAGGAACCTTGTTCGCTTGTACGGGATTGTTGTGCTAGCCGCGGAGTAGTTGTAAGGCAAATGAGTACTTGCGTTCTCTAAAATAGCATGACCATTGGCGCCGCCGTAGCCGAATGAGTTCACACCAGCCCTGAGGAGGCCTGCCGACGTTGACCAAGTTTGTCCTTCAGTAACAATTTCGACGCCTATCTTTTCAGATTGAATCTTAGGACTAAAAGGCGGTGTTAGGAATCATTTGGAGCATAAAGAAAATTCGGAGTACTCCTTACTTTATCCGTGAAATCCCAATCGTTGGAGGAATAAAATTATTTTCCATAGCCATTGTAACCTTAATCACGCTGGCAATTGCACTGGCAGCTTCACTGTGGCCGACATTTGTCTTTACACTGCCAATGCGTAAAGGCCGCCGGCTTGGCCTATTGAAAACACGGGAAACAGCATCTACTTCGATTGGATCACCGACCGGAGTACCTGTGCAAATTTTAGTTAGTAGTGGTATGAAGCGTTGGTGTTTCGTGATTTGATGGCTCACCTGTTCCGTGGCATTCGACATATGTTGTGTCGTCAATGCTAAGCTCGGCTTTCGCGTAGGCTTTTCGGATTACTTTCTCTTGGTGCTCTGCGCTGGGTAATGTAATGCCTTGAGTTTTTCCATTGGCATTTACAGCAGATCCTCTGATAACCGACCGGATAGGGTCGCCATCTCTTATTGCGTCCGAGAGTCTCTTTAAGTAAAGGGCGCCAACACCATCTGCCCTTCCGTAGCCATCTGCGCTAGCGTCAAAGCTATGGCATGTCGAGGTCTTTGATAGAACTCCTGCTTTCATGACACCAACTTGCTGCTCGATACTCTGGACGAGATTGGCAGCTGCGACGATAGCTCCATCGCAGTCACCTGCTTCAAGTGCGGTGCAAGCTGCATGTAGACAATACATGCTTGAAGAGCAGGCAGTGTCGAGCACCATACTAGGCCCGTTTAAGTTGAAAGCATGACTTATTCGGTTGCTTAGTATAGTGCTACCCATACCGACCATTCCGTATCGATGCATTCCATCGATATCACGGGTTTGCATTATCGGGTAGTCGATTGTGAAATTTCCGACGTAACATCCAGTATTTGATCCGGAGAGCTTCTCTATTGGTGCGCCAGCGCTTTCGAAGCACTCGTAGACAACCTCGAGGATCTTTCGTTGTTGAGGATCCATATAGGTGGCTTCGACATTATTGATTCCGAAGAACCCATTTTCAAAGTCTCGGATATCGTCCTGGAGAAAATATCCACCGCGCATATTAATGCTTCCGGCTAGATCTCCAGAGGGCTTGTAAAAGCCATCGACGTTGAATCTCGACCGAGGGAAGTCGCATTGGCCTGAGCGACCATTAACGAGTAAGTCCCAGAACTTGGACCCGGAAGAGGCTTCCCCAGGGAGTCGACAAGCTACCCAGTAAAAAGTGTTAGGTCTTCCGTAGCAAACAAGTTATTTCTCGATATACCCGGCTGTGGGGAGCTTACCTAGGCCCACAATAGCAATTGGTTCTGTCATATTCCGCTTACCACCGCTGATGTGGTTGTTTGGCGGCTCGTCATAGTTGCACTGAACTCTATCCTGAGTTGGAGGAGGTGAAATGCTATGTGGCGCCATTGTAAATGCACTGGCTGAGGGAAGTAGCGATATGATGATTCTCTCTGCTCATTTTTGAGGAGATACTGGAAGGCATTTTATACGTTTTCCAATATGGACATTCTTCAGTTACGGAATTTCGAAACTTAGAGGAACCACACGAAAGGTTTGGGATAACCGGCAGGATAATGCACGCCAAACTGATAACAGGGTTAATTTTCAGCTCGCACTCGGTGCACTCTAGGCAAATGGTCGTAAGTACGTCGCGCTCCGGGAACGCCGGGAGAATGGACCACGAATCCTGCATCGAGGTTTATTCTCGCATGCATGAACCTCCATCTTGTCGCGGTGGGTAACTATTCCGAGGTTGCTATAGACTAGCGTTACTTTGCATCTTTGTCTCATGAACGAGATATTCATTAGCCTCGTGTAGCCCTGGAAGTGGATTCGCTGCCATCTGTGTTGTGTGGGTCCCGTCATCCGTATCCAAAAGTTGGGTTTGGCAGCTGCAGTTCAAAGTCGCCCGGTCTTGGGAGCGAGCTAACGCCCTTGGCAACGAGATTTGTCTCGTAAGAGCTAGTCAGGGCTGCTGGAAGAACGGCAAATGGATCTATATGGAGATCGATATATCCCATAATATATCTTCCTGTGGAATTAGAAACGGCGTTTTAAGGGTCACACGGCGGAATCCGCAAGTGACGGTGCAGCAACTACATGAATCATGCTCTTCAGAAAGTTCGACATGTAAGTTACGGTAATGAAGATTTCCCGGTTTTCTCCCACTAGATAATATACGTCCGTGAGGAATCGGAGCCCGCCTCTTGATTCTCGGTTGAAGGTCACCAAATTTCCTTGTCTTCTCGAAGTTTTCCGTTGAACCGCCGTTTTTGCTCTAGCGTATCACGTGTTGAGAGCCTCTGTCGCTCAAATACCACAAACACTGCGCCGAAGACTGGAGCATTGTTTGACATCCGCGTTCTGCTGAACATATTAGCAGTGGTTCTGAAATTAGAGGCCATGCCGTTCTCCTAGTTACCAACGCGGTGGCGTGAGCAAACTAGGAGCGACGGCCGAGGAGCTTCAAGTTCAGGTTAGTGATCCACTTTTATTTGACGAGCGTGCATGTTCGTGAGCTCTCGAGCCGGTGGGGAATAATCACTTCGTAGGGCGATCGAGACCGGTACCGGCCGCGAAGTCGCTCCCAACCACGGCAACGATCAGGCATACATGGTTCTAGTTAAACTTGAGTCACTAAAGAACTTCTGGATCAGGATCGATGCGACCTGAATAGTTCGAACGCCACGCATGCACCTGAGGCGCCAGGCTGGCCTCTCACATCGATATTCTTGACGCGATTTTTTACTTCTCGGGTAAAGAATCGCACTTTTTGTACATCTATAGTTTCTCAATCCAACAGTGTACCGTGATATGGTCTAGCGCCTACTACGATATGAATATTTGTGGAAGTAGCGAGTTTCGGATGTTTTTATTATATTTCTCCGCCAGTGGACTACGCTTGCGCTCTCTTTGTGTCGTTCTAGAGGGCGCTATGTGGGTATTGCTGAGAGTAGACGATACTATATCTGCACAATATTGGAGCCGTCAACATTGGTCTGGATCAGATGTGTGCCCGTGTTCGAACGCCCGACAGTCAATCGAATACCAGCTTCCGCACGCTGACGGGCCGTTGACTCTGAATCGTGAGTATGGATGCGTAGGCCGAATCGAATCACATATTGGACATATTGGACGAACACTACGGCGTCGTTTTTACCTATAATACTGGAATTATATTGGTAGGTAGATAGATGGAGTTACATCCTATACCCTCAATCAATGTTGTACTCATGCAAGTAGGACTCTGCGAGAGAAAACTAAACTTAACTCACAAAGTCAGAGCGATACTCCAGGTGGCAGAGCATATGCAAAGCTGCCTTAGGACTAATGCCCTCATAACATGAGCTATGAATCTTGTTGCGTGTTAATGTATGCTAGATAGCGCTATAGATTTTTTTTGAAATTTCAAGGTAAACGTAGTTAAGGCGAGCGTGGATAATACCAAATAAAATACTGGAAATTGAGATGGAGCCGTCAATAAAATAGCGATTAGACGTATGAGAGTTTTTTTTGTGAGCAAATGAGACAGCGACAGTCCAGGCACGTAGATACGCGTATACCTATCGATTAATATGGCACTACGTACGCAGACCCGCATAATCTCGGTCGTCATGCCTCAGAGCTCGACGACATCTCTTATCATTCATACGTCCATATTCAAGGACGAACAGGCTTGCCGCTAGTTTTGACAACTTTGAATAGTGATCGATCGCCGGAATGGTCATGACTCGAGAACGAAACCTGCATCAACATTGTTTTACTTGTGTTGACGATCGACTCTGCATCTCCTGTGTGGACCTTTTTCTTCATTAATAGTTCCTAGCATAATTCCTAGATCTAGCTAGACCCTGATTTTTGCGAGGGTGATTTCGATAGCCGTGAGGCCTCGTCGCAGCTGCGCGCAGCCAATACCATAATCTGGGGTGTTTTGGAGTGCGCAAGCTGGTAATATTATCATTACTTAAGTGATAAGACGAATTACTAGTGCCCTTCGGTGATGAAAATGCTAGTGTCGAATTGCAGTGTAGCCCATAAATCCGACTCGATTGGGATGCTTTATCTCCGAGAAGGCCTTTCAGACCGGTCTAGATCCAATCCTTGTTTGTGTAACTTCAGCCGCAAATGATGCAGTCGATTCCTTGGCTCGAGACTGGGACACGATCTTTCCCATCACAAAGTTCGCACATCGGAAGATTTCTTGGGAGCTGCGATTTCAATCCTCGTCACATACCCGACTCAAGCGTCCCAGTGAGCGCCCCTTGCACAGAGTAACCAGGCTTTTGCACGGCACTTACGACCATTCGAAACTTCCCACACAGGTGTACATACCAATGTCGAGGGACCCAAGGAGGCAGCTGTCATGTTGTCTGAACTTGGTATTGTCGCGTCCCTTGGCCTGATTTTCTCGCTACCAACAGCTCTCGCGCAAACAGGTAAGCCTAAGAAGCAGAATTGGTGCGCACGTGCGCCACGTAAAAACGCATTGCGATATATATATTTTCTAACTGCTATAGTAGCCTCGGGTTGCGGTGATCTCGTCGATGCTGCAGCCACATTAGCACCTAGCAGCTGTGTGAGTGTTGCGGATGTCACCGTCTCGAATAATTCGCCTGTTACTGGTGTCAATTTGGGAAACATACAAACAATTGGTGGAGACTTGGACTTGCGCGGGGCTGATCTTGAATCAATCGAAGCCCCCTCGCTCGTTGATATTACAGGCATGAAATATCCCAAGTGCGCCTCTACACCGCTTATTAACGTTTTTTAGGCGATTTTACAATCCAATCATCAAAGCTCTCGAGTCTAGAGGTCTCCAAACTATCCAGTCTCGGTGGTGATCTTTCCTTCGAGCTCTCCGACTCTCCTCTTACAAATGTCAACCTGAACCTATCAAAAATCGCTGTAGATAGCGATTTTTCCTTCCTTCCGAGCGGCAATATCCAGAGATTATCTCTCTCCGTGACTCCAAGCACTTCGGCAGGGAATCGGTCGTTGGTTATCGATAGTCTCTTTGCCCTTAGTGTTCTCCAAATTCAAGGGGTAGAATTTACCGCGGTAAACATCACAGCTGCCTCGTTATCTTCAATTCCAAATGTCTGGGCCCCGACGGTTGACGGCATTAAACTATATTCGCTGGGATTGTTAGGGAACATTTCTGTGCCAGTCAATACCGTTGGGTCATCAGTCGCCCTAGCGGGTATCGGATCGCCCTCTGTTCTCTTCCAAAACCTGACGACAATTGGTGGAGACTTCAGCCTCATACAAACGGAGACAGTGGAGCTCTCGCTCCCTCGGTTACGTTCTGTGTCGGGTGGCTTCACAGTAAGTCAGAATGACGATCTACGGAGTGTTTCTGTAGGATCCCTGGAAAGCGTATCGAACATGGCGTTTGCGAATAACTCGGTACTTGCGGAGATATTATTCCCGGAACTGGAAACTCTCGGCGTCCTAGCCCTTCAGTACAATAACTACATGACAACGCTGGATCTTCAAAATTGGTTCCCAGAACTTTCCGAAGTCACGGAGTATATAACCTTGGCGGGCCAGTTTGACAAGTATGTTCTCTGCACTGATGTCGCGGTATCCCCCAAAACATGGCAGCGCAGCTGTACTAACGGGTAGTTAATCTGTAGCGTAACTTTTCCGGCTTTACAAAATGGGGTCGGTATCAAGGCCCCACACATAACCGTCATTTCTTCAGTAGAGCTCGATTGTGATGCTGTCAAAAATGAAGTTATCGCAAAGCAAGCCATTGGCGATCCTGCGAATCTAGTGTGTACGTCGGGCCCGAAGGGGAGCAAACCATCTGTCACCGGATCCCCAACTAGCTCGACGAGCCCGTCCCCAACCTCGACGAACGGCTCGAACGGAGGGGATGGATCTGGGAATGGATCCAGCGCCGGAAAGTCTTCCACAAATGTCGGTGCAATAGTGGGTGGAACAATTGGCGGCGTTGTATTTCTGATCGTTGTTGCTGTTCTTGCATGGGTCTATGTACGACGTCGTAAACCGGAAAGCCCGGGTGGACAAGCTACGTCGAATAAGGTGGGTGGGATTGAAGATCATGTGGGAGGTATTGATGACGCAGGCCAGAGCGCTGGTGGGATCACTTCCAAATAATTCAGTTTACGCTCTTAACTCCAATCTAGACTGGCCAGGCTGCAAAATTTTGCTTGAAGTCTCAGTTTAATTGCCACAGACTGATGTCAGTCAGCCCAATATATGTAGTTTATAAATTTCATATGATCATCTGAACTACTACTTGCGGGCATATTTTTGAACCTATCTTGCGTCCATATGTGCGCTAATCGTCGATGGATAGGCCTATATCAGTACGATATCGGCGCCGTTGCACCAGGGCTAGGTTACATACGATGGATTGGTGTAAACTTGCTGTGGTGTCACCATTAAGGCACCGGCTCTGCCTTTCGATCAACCTTTATTCTAACTTCGTTTCGCCCAGATTAGGGGGCCGTGTCCTACCCAACGGTAACATAGATTGTTCTAGCCACTTAAATTCCGCTCTTTTGGAGCGGCGGGGGCTGATCGACCGAAGGGTGGCGATAACTAGGACTAATATACTGGAGAAAAGTGTAAGTTGTTAAGCGCTAGCAGTGCATGGGCGTTATAGTTTCAGATAGTTATCTGGTTTAGATCGTTGGAAGGCCTACGCAGACCTCCTGGCGTTAACTTAATAACCCAGAGCTGGGGCTGAGATGGAATATAAAGTCCCAAGTTGCTCCCGTAATTCACGAAGGATTTACTCTTCAAGTAGGCTGTTCATCACGGTATTGATTACTGAAAGCCACGAAACCTTTCGCTAATACCCTTTACCTCGCGAACGGATAGCAGTATTTGGGACACCATGAATATTTTATTTTGGTTTTATCTTGTCGTACTAGGAGTTGCCGTCCCAAGCAATATTCGGCTTGCTTCCCTTGGCCAACTCAATGATCTAGATGCCCGGCAGCCGAGTAGAATTGTACCTCGCCAATCTGGTCCGGGACGTAAGTCCAAACGCTACGGAAATTTCGTAATTGGTGTGTTTGATATAGCTAACTCACGTTCGGATCTAATATATAGAGGGTTGCATCAGGCCCTCTGATGGCGGAAAGGGGTGTATAGATGGCTATGAGTGCAGACTTGACCCTGAAGGGTTCCTTGGGGACTACTGCCAACGAGGTATGTGAAATACGTCCTGGACAAGAGATCAAGGCTAAACTTGCCGTGGAAATTGGGGACCATAAACTGATATGTGTTCGTTGGGGACAGTCAGGGCGACTACTACTACCACGTCGCCCCCGACATCCACATCGGTTCCGCCAGAGCCTTCGTCGACATCCCAACCTCCGCCTCCGCCCTCCCCGTCGCCCTCGCCCGATCCGCAACCAACCAACCCCCTTACGGGTTTACTGTCGCAATTAGCTGCTGCTTTCGCACAGTTGTTCTCCAGCTTTATACCGTAAAATATTGTATCTATCATCTCTACGTGACGTCTTCAGAGTGCACTTTGTCGCTCAAGGCTAGGTAGTCCTTACGGTTGCGTGGTATTGGCAAGAGATAGTGGAGAAGGCCTTAAGAGTATTCAGTTGTCGGCAGGTACAGGGGCTTATAATGAAACTCGATTTGTGGGCTGGGGGTGAGCGAACGGGAGCATGTTTAGGAACCACAAATACTGTTTATTGATTAAATATATTCTCAAGGTTTCCTTAGGCTCTTTGTGAGTTCGTATACGTGCTACCATTCCTTGCACTGATGCGCACCGGAGCGTCATACGTAACCAGTCCTCTAGTTGTGGGGGGCGATAGGGATAAAAAGAGAAAGTAGCTTTATGCTAGATGTACGCGTACGATGTGGTGGCCACAACGCCAGCTATACGCCAGCCATCCGCCTCAAAGCCGTATTGAGAATAGTTCTGCCTTCTTCAAGAACACCCTTCCCTTCCGGTACGGGTGCGCCGTCGCCGGTTGCTAAGGATACGAGAACCTCAGAAAGTTTACCAAGTGGTGATACTTGACTTGGTGCGAGAGGCTCTAAAACCTTAACCACACCCCTAAGAATATTGTCCCTTGTGGTTTTAGATCGTTGTGCCGTCCAGTTATTTCCGGGGTCCATAACAGCCGGTCGGACGTTGTAGACAGAAAAGTGAGGATCCGCTTTTGAGAGATCGAGCAGGAGGGTTTCGGCGCGACCTTTTACTCGGGACCACATTTGGGGGTATCTGCCGCTTGGGTCGGCGCGGTCACCAGAGACGTAGATGAAATTGAAAGGCCGCTCTGTATTCATTGCTGCGAATGCCTGGGCTGCGGCGAGGGGGTACTCCACCGTTATTTCCGTGTAGTCGCTGCGTGTCGGATGATCTTTTGTTAGCTAGGGTAAGCGATTCAACAATCGAGCTGCCGGGGTGACGAGGTTCCAACCTTTCTTTCATTCCTATAGCAGATATTCCCTGAGCCCAGATGCATCCTGCTGCATCGGACAAAGAAGCGAGTACTTCTGGTGGGTAAGTCTTGAAATCTTCATGAATAATGACGTTCACTTTTGGATTATCTCTTCCCTGTTCGACTGCTCGCCTGGAAAGTATTGAGACCCTGGAAACAAGAGGAGAGGCGAGGCAGTAATGTAGTATGGCGGACCCTGCCAGACCCGTAGCTCCCGTGAGGATGATATGGGACATCCTCGCAGCTATAATATTTAAAGAACCGTTTCTTGGACATGCTTTCAAGCCTAGGTTCCAGTGCGGGGATATCTGTGAATATAAGTAGACAGCTCCACTGCGCTGCAAATCTGAAGGCCACACGGCAGATAGGCTGACATAAACCCGCCAAAATATTCCGTCGGCGGGCATATACCCAGTATACTATTAATTAATATTAATTACTCAGCACACACTCGAATCCTGCTGATTCGATTGAGTATTGATTGGGCCCAGGACCGTCAACACAATATCCTGGCTCAAATCCAACACATAACCACCCAAATCCAACAGAGAAAAAGTGTTGTGTCGGCCTCTGTCTCCGTACGAGCCAATTACCAAATCCCGACATACCTCCGACTTGCTTCGACCCAATCCCTAAATTTCGACGCCCTTTGATTGCGCTGTATCTGACTTTAAAACGACTTAACATTGCCAGCGCATTCGACACCGCGCGCGGAGCAGCCTTTTAACCCACTTCTTCGAACCTCCGAGGCGCCGTTAGATATGCATCCTAGGGCCATCCTACGCATTGGCCCCAAATGGCGGCCCCGAGTCTACCCTAGCCACCAGCGATTACGCACTTGGGTTTCATTATTGCATACTGCATCAGCGACGGGTAGACCCTCTCCGCAAGAAGTTGAGGAACGACTTAGCAGTCTTCTATCGGGCGGGAAAGGATTCCTCGCCCAAATCAAAGTGCCGTTGCAAAATATGCAAAATAGTGGCTTACTCGATATTCAGAGCGGCACCATTCTGAAGCGTGTGCTTGAGGCCGAACAGGCCGATTTTTCGGCGACAGCTGTCTTAGCTTTCGTTGGCGACAGCGGCGTGGGTATGTTGTCTTACCCCATAAAGCCATTAGCATGTGTCTGAGAGTCGACGGTTTAGGGAAGTCAAAGCTTCTGACTGCGGTCCTTGGGGAACCCAACATTTTGCCAACAGTAAGGCCACGCCGCCGCCTCCACACGTGGTCCGGCTTTACTGACGAGATATAGTCTGGTCTTCGCGCCTGCACCTCATTCCCAATTGAAATCCGCCAGCGAGAAAATGGCAAGCAAGGATACCGTGTTGAAACTGAATTTCTCCAGCAGAACGAACTGGAAGCGGAGATGCGGGCTATTGTTCATGACCTCAGCGAAGCTGATCCGGATGTGCCTCTCAATAAATCTTCCATCTCAGACGCTGAAGAGGTTGCTGTGGCCAAGATTAAAGCCCTCTTCCCTGGGGTAACCAATTTTGCGGAGGTATTGCAAAAAGTCGACGAGCTCTACAAGTCTAATAAAGACCTGATGACTGGGAAGCATACTCTTGAGACAGATCTGAGGGCCGATGTCGTTGACTACATGCGGTCTCTGGTACCGTTCACAGTGGGTGAAGAGGAACCAAAACTCTGGCCGCTTGTCAAAGTTGTCAAGTAAGCTGCTCAGGCTGTTATCGAGTTTCACCATCGCAGGCTGACTTGAAGACTCTACGTTGACTCCGAGGCCCTTAAAACCGGTGCAATACTTGTAGATCTTCCTGGGCTTCAGGATTCTAATGCGGCCCGCACGGCAGTAACTCGACACTACATGGCGCAAGCAAATGAGATAGTAGTCGTTACTAGGCTAACAAGAGCGGTCACGGACAAGACGACTGGAGAACTATCTCGAGAAGGTTATATAAAGCGGCTTCAACACGACGGCAGGAGGCACCTGACCATTGTCTGCACCTGCAGCGACGTAAGATCTACACCTTTGTGCTTTCTGACGTCGCCTACTAATTTTGTTAGTATTTCGAACCTAGCGACGCGGCGGAAGATTTCAAAGGCGATAAACAATTTCTAGAGCAATATCATTCTCTAAACCACGAAATTGAATTACGCTATTTGAACCTAGAGTCTAAAAGGTTAGGAACTCCATATATTAGGTAGCTGAGCTAACGAAGTTGTAGCCCAAAGCAACAAGATCGAATGAAAGAAGAAATTTTATCCCTTGAAACAAGGTGAGGTCTATAGCCCGTGGTCGATGAGCACGCTAATCCGTTACAGCCTCCAGCAATTATGTATTGAAGCCCGGGACAAATACGCCGTCCAATCCATTGCTAAAACGTACTCAAAGCTCCTGAGTGAAGATACTTCAATCACATGCTTTGTGACGTCTGCCAAACACTTTCTTCAGCACCTATCTCCGCGCAAGATATCTGGAACTATGAGCTTGGATCAAACACAAATTCCGATGCTACGGGATTACTGTGCATCGGCACCATTGGATCAAAAGTCAGCATTGGCGGCGCAGTTTGTGCAAAGTATCTTGGGCATCCAGGTTTCGGCGAAGTTCTTTGCCGGTAATGCTTCTACGGGCATGAGCGAAGCAGGAAGAAAGAAGGCAAAAGCTGAAATGGACAAGGCATTTACGAGACTTTCGAGTGTACGAATCATACCCCGTTCGTGGAACAGCGAGCGCCTTATATCTAATGGAGAAACAGAAACTTGGAAACGAGTCCCTAGTTTTCGCTAATAATATCCACAACGACGTGCAACTATTCCTGGACGGCCTTTGTTAGTATCCTTGGACAATAGTGCATACATCTAGTGCTGACGTGTAGTAGCCGCTGCCACGGCAAAAGGCGAGCAGTATTGTTTGGAGCTACACGAGAAGATGACCAAGGTAAGGGCCTGAATCTAGGAAGCGGTTTATATGGCAGATTACAACGGTGTCCTAACTACTCTGTAGGGAAATAGACACCGTAAGTATCGGAGTTGACCATCTAGCGGTAACCGTATCGATCTAACGAAAGAAGCGGCCGTTAGATCTGCATATCTCCACAACGGAGAGTCGACTACTGGCAAACTGCAGGGCATGAATGAAAAATTTCTTGCTCCATTCGGCGCCGAGGTTGACATCCTCTGGAATGCCTTTATAACGAAGACTGAAGGGCATTTGCAGACCTGGAACTCCCAAGTCCTCCGTAGCCTGGAGGAATTTGAAATATCTTGGCAGAGTAAGTTGTTCGGAGTGAAAGCTGAGGGAAGTTCTAATCAAGAAATCTGTAGACTGCATCGAAGAGAACTTTGAAAGTAGCCCAAAGGGCAGGATAACATCACTGAAGCTACTTGAAGAGTCTTTGACACCGCGCCTTGAAAATGCTCAGGCTGTAGCTACGGATTTCTGCAAGCAGCTCGTAGAGGACCAGAGGTATGGAGCCTATCCGCATGCTGTGCGCATGTTTTCAAAATCTCCCTCCGCTGATTAGAGCGCACTAGGCCGGTCCGCCAGTTGTTTCTCTTTCCTGACCGTCTGACGGATCTTCTGCGGCCTTGGTACAAAAAAGCTGTTGAAGAGAAAGGTAAGTCGCTAACCGACCAAGGTTCGCTTTGATACTAATGTTGTATAGGCTCGGGTGCTCTGGAGAGAATGACTAGGGTCTTCGATACTTGCGTTCGTGAAGCACGTGTCTTCGACTCTCTTTCTAGAGAGATAAAGAAAGAGGTCGAAAGTATTGAAGATCGGTTCAAGCAAATGTGTCAGTTGTCGAGCCAGACGGTCACAGAGGATATTCAGAGCGACATACATGGTTGGCTCAAAGGGACCGAGGAGATTGGTAGAGAGGAGGCTGAATACAAGGCTGAAATTCTTCGAATAGTGGACAAGTTCCAGAAGCCGCTAATGGTCATTATCGAGGAAAATAATACTTTACAAAGGAAAAATGTAGATAGTTCGTCTACGGGCGAAATATAACGGAGCTGCCACACTGTTGCTGTACATTTGGTGTGCTGCCTACTGACCGTGAACTACTGACGGGATCCCAACGTTGATCTGTGTCGTATCGACTATACATGGAGATAGTGTGGCAGTGTCTTGATGGGGTGTTTGGATATTCGACCTAATTACAATATTATATTATGGCAAGAAATGGTGGCGTGTCCAGCGCACGTATCAAGGCCCTCTAACCATCAGGTTTAGCGGAAACAGACTGTGCCTATTTAGTGGTTAGTCTCGTGGCCAGCTGAGTGATAGGCAATGCAGACACTTAAGCTATGCCTTGAAAACATCTAGATGTTAATATAAGTCGATTAATTCAATACCCCGCACCGCAATATTCCGTTAAATTTGATGGGAACATGCTTTCCTGGAATACCCGAACCGAGCCGACTGCCAGTGAGTTTAGTGGATTCCACGCACCCTGGTACGCGATATTAACTGCGCTCAACTTTGCATGTTGTTTCAGAGCTAACCTGGTCGTCGAGGAAGGAGCGAAAACCTGTCTGGTTCGCGTCGGGCCGCGGCCGTCGTTGGGCCACCCGCGAGAAGGCCGTGTTGAGTTGTCGTTGGGTGTGACCGAAGAAACCGCGTTGGGCTGGCGTTAATCATGCGGCCCGTTCGCGCTATCCAGAAATATTAAACCTGGCAAACTACTTCTACTCTCAAGCTCTCAGCTTAAGCTTGTACGCTTTTTGCTTCAAGGAAGATCCTTCGGTTTCAGCCGTTACTTGAAACTGCGGAGGTTAGCTCTGCTATCCGAACTCCCGATCGAGGTATCCAATTACGTACATACATAACTTCTCTCAGGGAAGTTCCGTAGCTACGGTCTGTACCGCTCTTAGCTCCCTCGATTGTGGTTTTATGCTTAGATAACTGCAGAGAAAATACCACAAGTATAGGCTAGCGCAACACGTTGGCCCCATGATATTTGATGCTTTGTCGTATACGCGTACAATACTAGACGGGAAGCAGAAAAACATACGATCAATTAAAAAATGAAGATCAAGAGCTAGGTTACAAGCATCGACGGCATGCTGGCGAAGTTTGCGAAACGGGGCTAGTGCGATGCAGGCGACGAATAGCATACCACATCCTTGCTAGATACGCTTGTTGGGATGGTATCTCGGATCACCAGTCGAGCGTGTACACATCACCACCTTTGAGGATTCAATCGAGCTGTCGAAGGAAGAATGAAGGGACAGGTCGGTATGCTCCGTGCTTGAGATGTAATGATCGAGCAGCGTAGATGGAGTCCTGAAATTGTAATATAAATAGGAGCCTTCTGACTCCCTTCTTGGAGCATCAATATCATCAACCACATGAACCTGCTTAGCAATATCAGTCTCGTCTTCACTACCACATCATCTTACATATATTCCAGCTTTTTCCGTTCGCAATCAGACAAAATGAACTCTTCAATGGAAAACGGCATCTACGTCATCTTCGACCACCGCGGCGAAGGATTGAACAACCCACCAATTGGCAGATACCCCGTTGAAGATCTGTCATTGTCGCCAAAACCAATCTTCTCTCTTCCCTCGAACATGGGATTCGAATTCCCCAAGTGGGTGATTGAAAAGAGAGACAAGGGATGCCGCCTGAAGGCCTTCGGTGCTCCAGTGGGCATCCACAAGAACCAACTCTGTGCCTATCTCCTCAACGAACGTGAAATCGAGGACTGGGTCGTTACATTCCGTTCCCAGCATGGCAAGGACGTTGCGACGTAAGTTTCATCAGTTTCAAAACCCTCTATATCGACCCGCTCGCTGAACCGTCTGCTTTGATCTTTAGAATCGAGAAGGAGGACCGATCCGTTGCATGGTGTGTTGAGGAGAATGAGCACCCAAATCAGCCAAAGGTATATAAATATCATTCATGCCATCATGACTTCCAGGCACATATGCTAATATGGTACACTTCCAGTGCATCACCATGAAGCCACTTCCAAAGAACTCTTCCAACCTCCCGGACAATGTCCTCTTCACCTTCGTCCGCATGGACAAGCATATGTCTCACTAAAACCTTCAGCTTGCTCAACACCTGATGCAGCAAGTAAACGCAAGTCGCTGCTCTTGAGCTGAATGGATTCCGACCCTTCGAAGGAAAGCGCCTTTATTCAGGCCAAAGGGAGCGAATGGAAAAAAAATGTAAAAATAAATTTAAATGTAAAAAAAAAAGTCTCTGCTTGTTGAATTGGATTTACCTGTACATCCTATCTCGAAATTTGGAAATTCAAATCGCCACGAGCCAACTCGAGGCCTATCAGAATATCACGGGAATATATCCCATACGCGCACGAAGTTGATGTCACTTATACTGCGTATATTTGAATTTGTTGCTCTGTGATCCTACACAAAGCGTAGGCTTCAGGTAATTCGATATTGTGAAAACTACGATAAAGCTCCAATATCCGAAGGTTACATGCATTCTATGTCAGATTCCTTTTGTGACCTGATGAACTGGTATACGAGGTAGAGATGGTTAAAACTAGATTAAAAAGCCTAAACAAACTTTCCATGATTGTAGTTGGGCTAGCTCATCAGCCCTAGAAATGATATTTACCGTATACCCCGCATTCTTTGATTGGGAAAGAAAGGTAGCGAGAATAACTAGAGAAAATACGAATGAGACAACAGGGGACTTTAGTGCTTCTTATGCAAAGGGTCTCGTTCAAGCATGGCCCTTTTCGCTTCCACTTGCACAAGTGTGGTGAAAGGCCCGATTTGTTGGCACACTGAGGAATGCGGTAACTGCCAGACGTGTTCTATGTTCAGAGACCCGTCAGAACGAGCAATAGTCGAAATATGGCAGTTGGCACGGCGCGCGGAGGAATAGCTGGAATACGACGTTTGGTCGCGGTCGGAAGACTCGTGACCTCTGATGTACTAGCGCCACGATAGTGTTGGGTTTTACTAAGGTAAAGCAGGACCATACGTACAGTTTGACGGGCGGACTTGCGTCTGGAACTTCGACAGCTAGGCCTTCAAGCTTCGAAACGCGGTAGAATTCGAATGGAATATGAAAAGAAACAAGGGATTTATCACGCGGATCCTCAACGGAGTCTAAAGTATATACGAAGACGAGCACTCATAACTTAATTTCAATTTATCTGAAGCGTGGATAAGTAAATATTCTAAATTATTTAAGCGATAAATATTGTAGCCAATTCAAGCGGTTTTGTTTCCACTCCAAGTCTACCACAAGCGTGAGATATCTGATACTAGAAACTCGCCCGAATTCAGTCTCTCTTATTCATTGAGAGATAGCCGCGTTGTATTCGCCGTACCTTGTATTCGCTACGTACGACTGCGACTTGCTATGGGTAAAACATAGAACGTTTGAGCGGCTTTACACCTGAGTGTACATAAATGTTGGTGGGTTGAGGTTACACTGCTAGGGTCATTAAATATCAATTAATATGTTCGGGTTATGCTGAAATGCCATAGGAGAACGAAATAACAGCAGTTCAACGAAGCGCCAATTAAATAGATGCAACACCTGAGGGATCGTTGTGACCAGGGAGAATATAGCAATTAAACTGAAATCGATGTTAAGGAAGGATATATATATATAGTAGTTCGACTTTCTATTAAACATTAAAGCGCAACCGGGATACAGCCTGATACGGTCCATTTCTTCAACACCCCATCTCTATCGCTGGAAGGACTATGTCGAACAACTCCAATCTGGTTCATATGCCAGCTTTCAGCTGCTTAGAAAATGTTTGGGAGGACTGGAGAAGTTGGGTTTTCCGGAGAAATTTGGACGAAAGCATCGGGATTGGTCTCGCTCAATTGGCGGCATCGTAGGTACGAGACAGTAGTCTTGAACTCGCCGGGCTGGACACCTTCATAAGTGCCCTTGCGGATGAAGGTTGTAACTTGTCTCGAGATATCAACTCTCTCTTGTGTTTGGAGGAAGTCGGCGCGGCTCACGCCTTGGATTTGACCGGCGCTACCGGCGTTGGCGATTTCGTCCCAAGCTGTGAATAGTTCCTGGAGATAGGGGGGATGGTTAGTAATCTTCGGGTCCAAATATCTAGTCAATTAAATGGGCACATACTTCAAGAGATTGAGCTGGAACCAAAACCCAGAAATCAGCGAAGCGAGCTGCCTCATTCAAGGCGAAGTCGCAGGCCTTTTCACTCAAGATATCGAAAGCTTTGCGGAATAGCATGAATCCATTGTGTCCTCCGGCAACACCGCCGAACAAGAGTGTGAGGGGGCTCAGTAACTGTGTTAAGTGTTAATAGAGGTCTAGATTAAGGACATATATGCATAGCCATTTAAGATGGTGTAACTTACTCCGCCAGCACCGCCTCCAAGAAGCCCTCCAAGTGGATTGCCCCCAGGAACGACGCCACCAGGGACAACACCACCAGGGATAACACCACCATTGTTGCCTCCATTGCCTCCGTTACCTCCATTGCCGCCATTGCCTCCATTGCCTCCATTGCCTCCATTGCCTCCGTTGCCGTTGTTGCCATTGTTACCACCGTTACCATTGTTACCATTGTTACCATTGTTACCATTGTTACCCCCGTTGCCCCCATTGCCTCCATTACCCCCGTTGCCTCCATTGCCGCCGTTGCCTCCATTGCCACCTCCATTCGGGTAACTGTTGGTTCCTTCGTACGGTTTACCGACGGCAGTAGTGGTGACTGGAGCGGGTAGATAAGCGGTAGTAACAGGGAGAGGAATGGCGGGGGTAGTGATTAAGCCATAGGGAGCAGGAACCGCAGCAGTGATGGCAGCAGTAGCAACAAGACTGGCAATGATGGAGACCTTCATTTTGAATAGTGTATTTGCAAAAGCGATAATTCAAGATTTAAAGATAGTTGATTGCGAGCACAAAATGAGTGTTTGTGAAAACGAGCGTGATAGCAAAAAAGTAAAGAACGAGTGTAAGTGAAAGCTGGGCTGATAGAGGTGGGTGTATCAGGGGACTGATGGTGAGAGAAGAGAGCTTTAACGAGCAGTCCTTCCACTGCCTTTTATAGAATTTTTACCACGAACAGGCTTCTTTGAAAGTAGCACGATACTAACAGCGACGTCGGCATGGATAGCATATCCCACCAAAACTAAACGGTTCTCGTTTCAACTGAGGGGTATCAATTGCAATTAATCTCCTACCTCAAGTCCGCCGCCCTTAGGATAGCGTCGTCTACACACACTCATCTCACTTCATTAAGGGTTCGGATTACGGACTAGTGATAATAATCTCGTTCCCTATGCGGACTTGGCTAGGTTTCTGTAGGTTATTGTTCCTCCTTAATTCCCCACAAACTCGATTCATCGATACATCCTGCGTAGCTCCTCTCTTCCGCGCGCGGAACTGCAATATAATCTAATATCTCGCTCAAATGTGGTCGTTGTCTATGCGCCGCTTTTGGCGTAGCCATATCTTGGGCAGCTGAGCTAATGTAGGTAACCTAGGCACTATTAATCGGCTAAGCTAAGTCTTCGCCTCCTTGCATAGGGCTACAGATCCAGAGTGCGAGCTTGATTCGGCTCGCCACAATGCAACAAAAACAACACAGGCAGGCCACTGATGACGAAGGTCTAAGGTTTCACGACCTTTTGATACGTTTGCGAGTGTGGCCAACACCCAGTGAAATAACTTTGCTAATATCTTCCCCACGAGGCATGTCGATCTATATCCTAGATTCGAGGCTCCTACCTGTAAACAACGACTCGGGAGAGAGGTTGCGGTCCATGGTGGATTGACCTACCGATAGGCGTTCCGGAGTAATGGGGCCTGCCATGTCCCAGGCACCAGAGATCTCGTTGCGTGAATACAAGTGTTTCTGGTCCTAGAAGCGCCTTAGTTTACTATAACAGAGCTTTATGCTTAATTTCTACTTCACGTTTCTGATTACTGTCCCGGCTACCCGATATCGAAGCTTTATGTATCTCGCCCACAACCGCACGATTAGTGTTTTTAGAGGTAATCTAGTTTCTTTGCTGTCTTTCTGTTTGTTTGAATACACCGGAGCTTCAAAGCGTGTCATTAGTACTGCTCCGCCAGCTTTTAGGCTCTTAATGCCTTCGGGGTATGCGCCATGTACATGTACAGACCGCTGAAGACACACACTTTTATAGTTTAGCCTATTGTTCCAGGAACGATATACTAGCAAACTCGAGGATATACGACTGTATAATTGTAGCAGTCGGAAAGTATAACATCTTCTCTTAGGGGACACTTTTCACAGTTTAAGACGGGGGATTCTAGTCACCGCATTCTAATAAGCGCAGGAATAATGGAACATTGATGCTGAAGCTTTACGATATTAACTAGCCGGTTATTATAGTAACATTCAGGACTTGTACATATCTTCTTGTTTCTAAGGACTGTCTCCCCCGGTAACATATCAGCATAGGCAGCCGAAGGACAAGGGGTAAATGAAGATTTTCGAAGCATCTTAAAATCTCGGGGCCTTAAAACTTTTCAGAAACATCGCTTAAAAAATTGAACCAATTTCAGTTTCTGGCGCATCGAGAGCTTACCTTGGTATTCAGGGATAGGATGGGAGGGCGACATTGATGATATACACGACTTGCAGTATCCTATTGCAGAAGATTCATTAGCTTCTGAAAACTTCGTATATGCTTGATCATGCATCCAATCCCCTCTGCGGTCCGGTCGGTTGAATTTATGCCTTATCTCCGTGCACTCGATATCTCATACTCCAAGTTAAATTAATATTCACGTTGGTATCCGCATCTAGCTGGGTCTTGATATCGTCCGAAAGCGTTGTTCAAGCAATCATCGGGAATCGGTAGTGGTAACTCCTTGAATATGGGCAACTTTTACCACCAGTCCAGCGAGATAAAGGTGGCTGATCACCTAATCTGCTCCCGATTTGGGAATTTGATAGAAACTCACAAGGGAATATCGTTTGCATCTCGCAATTAGGTCAACGTATGAATTGCGCCCAGAGTAAATATTTAAATGTGTAAAGTGGTTTTTCATGCTTGAAGTACGCCTTCACTCGCAGTTAGAGCCGGGTCTAGGAAATTGCGAAAATGTTTGATTCCAAGTGCCCAGACCTATAGAAGCTATAGTCCAATTCCGGCATCTTTTTTGGCGAATCCCTGCAGGAGTACTCAATTGTTATTCGCCGCTCTCGGACAACTATTCATGAGACGAAATCCAACACTAGCTATAGCTAGCATTCCTCGCGGTACAAGAAATTGACCTTATCGATACCACTGCTATTGCCTCTGATAGTTAGAAACCGTAACATGAAACATATGTTGATAACTTTAATGTCACGATGTTTTCCAAGTATAAAGAAGAGCTTAACAGTCATCCGCTTGAGGGTCATTCTGATCATTGAGCAACATTAACCAACTACCCACATTCTTTACCGCTCATGGTCTTTTGTTAAATCCTCTTTCCAATAGTACATTCGTGTTTCTTTCATTTGCCGTTATTTTAGTTATAATGCGGAACCCTCAACTCGCGTTTTTAACTACTTTTGTTCTCGTGGGGTTGGTATATGGTGCTCCCCACCCCCAAGGACTGGCCCAATGTGGTTCCGATCACATTACCACGTACACTGTCATTACCCCCAGACCCGGCATGAAACCTACTCCCATCACGAAACAATTCCAGCCGGTCTACTCTTGCATTCCGCAGTCGACTAAATACAATTCTAAAAACCAACAGTATGAGACTGTCTACACCACGACATCCTATCGATGGATATCTACGGTAGTGCCGTGTTACAATGGCGTGACTACTATGACACACTTGAGCCAGCAGTTGACTATCGCAGCTTATCCAACGAACCAGATTGAGACTTGTAATTGCGGCGAAACCGGTCTCTGTTACTATGGCACAACTTCTACCAACGTAGCTCGCCCGACTGCTTTCCCCTATGTAAACGCTGGTTGGGAGTATCATGTGTCCAACTATTCTGATTACTATAGGTGGAATAGTGGAGACTACAGCTCTGACTATTCTGGGGCTACCGGCGACAAGAACTGGGAGGGCGATCGTGTGAAGGGCTCAGATTCCAGGGCTGGATACAAGGTACCTGGCAATCCTGTGACGAATGCGCAAGTCCACCCACCAAAAGCTTCTGGGAAGAATAACTACGGTGATACCTGGTGGAGTAAGTATAGCCACGGTAAGGGTTCAAAGGGCAAATATGTAGGAGACGGCCCTGGATATCTAGTCAAAGATATTCAGACCGCGGTTACCAACGATGGGAAGTCCCTCAAACTGAACTGTCACTCGTGCATGAATGGACTCTGTAAAATATTTCCTATCCGCCTTGCCACTAGAACTCACATCAAGACACGAACAGTCAGAGTTCCTTATCATGTTAACCATTACTTCCCTCGAAGTACCGTCTACTGTGTCGACCATCTAGGTATCACCCTAACGGTATCCGGCCCTACCAGCATAAACACTATCATCACAGGGACAGCCACCGCGACATCCACAGTGACTATTACTGACACGACCACTATGAGCAAGACCACCAGCTCTGCGGCTAGTAGATTTGATTATGCGACAGCAGTTACCCCAACTGCCTCGACAGGAGGTGGCTTCTATCTCGGCGCGGGCGGGAAGTATGTCGTATGCGTCAATAATGCCTGCACTCTGAAGTCTTCGTGCCGCGGAGCTCAAGTATTCTACCTCAATAACTACAAACAACTAGCCGCCTACAATAATGCTGGAGCCGTAGCATTTGCCAATAATATCGATCTTATATCGGGATCCGCGTTGTTTAGAATGGGGGCTGGTGACGCCACGGGGTCTTTCGGGTTCAGTGAGGGCATCTTAACTTGGACTATTCCACAGCCCGGCGACGCAATTAAGGCTTCATTTTTCCAGGATATCAACGGTTTCCTCACGGTCGCGTTCCTCCCAGAAACTATTCCATCGGATTGCGCGCCAGTGACAATTAAGCGGGTTTACCGTAAGATTCCTTCATTGTTGATCCACCGAAACATCAATGCTAACGTAGTCGATATAGCCGCTGCTGGGCTTGGTTGTTCCGCTACTTCTTTAGGTTCAACCTCAAGCGAGCCAGCAGCATCCACAGAATTGCCTTCTGGGACTGTCGGTCCTTCCACAACTGGCGGGCCGTCAGTAGCGTCATCGAATTCTCTGAGCCCCTCGTCAACCGATCCGTCTTCTATTGTAGCCTCTAGCTCACCGTCGCCTAATTCTAGTTCTTCACCATCCGGAACGGAGTTCTCAACGACATTATCGACCCCAACTTCAAATTCTTCAGGAACTCTCTTAACAACCATTCCTTCGTCCAGTTCTACTGCCCCAACATCTGCCGTCGCGCTCCCGACCGAATCTTCATTTAGTGTACCCTCTATTTTTACTTCAATCCCGGCGCTGAACACATCTTCATCCGTCGCCTCTTTGTTTCCTACCACAATCCCAATATCCAACGCTTCTTCGGTGGCATTTTCATCTACGTCGTCCCCACTGACTACATTCACAACCGCAACGCCGAGGTTTAACGCTTCTACATCGACAACATCTTCACTTCCTACCACAATCTCGGGGTCTAGCATATCATCGTCTTTTTCGTCCCTATTTTCTACCATAATCCCAACGTTTAACGCCTCCTCGTCTGCGCCGTCTTCGGTTGTTACCACGACGCTAGCCCCTAGTCTCTCATCGTCCTCATTCACAACTATAATCCCGTCATTCAACTTATCTTCGACCGCCCCATCTTCGTTCACTACCACATCGTCCGCTAGCTCATTATCTATCATCGCAGTTACTACCTTATCCTCGTCGGCTAGCGCATCATTTGCGACAACCATTTCTCTCTTCAATAGTTCGCTAACCACATCGCTGTCGACCAGCATTCCATCCAGCACTTTACCACCTAATGTTCCATCTACTGGATCATCTTCTACGATAATTTCTTCAGAGTCATCAACTACTTTATTATTTAGCACCTCCCTATCTACCGACATTCCACCCGGCAGCTCCTCCTCTTCTACTCCAGTATCGAGTCCCTCAACGACTACTAGCGCTTCGTTCTCACTTTCGTCCGCTGTAACGCTACCAGTTAATACATCGCTCGCTGCGATGACGACCTTGAACAGCCAATTATCAACCGCCCTATCGACTGATACTGTCCAGTCTGTTGATACTACCTCGCTATCGTCTGATATTTCGACAACTGTTGCAACATCGTCGTCTTCTACGTCGCTTAGTGCCTCCAGTGCAACCTCTGAAGTTGCGTTGTCGTCTAGCTCCGAAATATCTACTACACCAGAGCCACCTACATCCACCCTAATCACTACCACTGCCTCATCTAGTGGCCCCATCCTGTCTTTATCTGATTCCTTGTCATCTGCCGCGACTACATCGCCCACCGCCTCAACCTCTCAAGACCCATCTAGCAGCGCGTCGTCGAGTCTAAGTGCATCACTCGGCCCTGAGGTCTCGAGTTCCGTCAGTTCATCTTCTGTAGATGCGTCAACAACCCTCTCTTCGTCTGTTGCCCAGGGCTCCGCGGGATCTTCTACATCTTCTTTCGAGGCATCCTCTACCGAGGCTTCGGGTACAGTTCAATCAAGTACAGCTACTGCGCCCTCGTCTACAACTTTGGACGTAGGCGGTACTACATCTACGGAACAGACCTCTATAGATGCATCTTCCACACTTGCTTCTAGCGCTATATCGGCTTCTATTTCCACATCGGCTCTCAACGATATTTCAAGTTCGCCTTCAGCTTTTACTTCAACTCTCACTGATGTTATAAGCTCGTCCCCAACTTCTGTTTCTACGGTTGTTGGTGGTACAAGCCCATCTTCAGCTTCTAGTTCAACTCTGACCGGTAGTGAGAGCTCATCTCCAACTTCTACTTCTGCCGATGCTGCAAGCTCATCTTCAGTCGATGTGTCAACTACCGCTCCAGCACTCATTACGTCTATCACCGATGTCTCAAGTTCCGCTTCATCCACAGGCAGCGTATCAAGTGTAGACCCTTCCTCGGAACAGTCTTCTTCAGAAGGTCCGTCTAGTATTTTCGCAACCACGAGTTCGTCCAGCGCAGAATCAGCTCTGTCTGGCGCATCTTCGTCAGAGGCATCCTCTGCTCTTTCTTCATCAGGATCGAGTCTTCCCATGACTACATTGAGCCCGATGCCGGTTTCGACCGATTCTTCTAGTGTAATTACCACGGTTGCTATTTCATCATCTGCCGAAACGTCAATATCCGCCTCAAATGCGGTTACATTGAGCTCTTCACCCCTAAGTGCGACGGCTGCTCCAACCTCATTGCCAACCACGGTTATCGTCGCGGAGCTATGCGCTGTCGCTAATATAACGACACCCGAGGATCTCAGCAGATGCGCGGCAGCTGCTCCTAACCTTGTTCCTAGAAGCCTCGCTGGATGTGTGACCGAAAGTGGTATTTCAGCTGAGTGCTTTCAATGTTGCTCTCAGAACCTAGACGACCTGACAATCTCAGAACAATGCCTTCAAGCTGGCGGGTCAATAGAAGAGCCGAAGATCAAATGCGCACAGACAGATTTGTCGTGTGGGTCGCAGCTCCTATTCAACACCTGCGTAGCTCTTGGTGGAAGAGTAAGTCCCTTTTCAATCTAGACCGAGTGACCCGACAGATATACTAAGAAACCTTAACCCACAGGCCCCTTGCAAGCCACGAAGCCTACAGGACGTCGCCGGTATTGACGATATCTTCGACTACATGGAAGAATGTGTCGAAGCAGATGCAGTCCCGGCAGATATCAAGACTTGTGTTAACCACGTGAACCTTGGTATCGCCGTGGGGTGGGGTACAGGTGTCGGCTGCAATAAGGAAGGCTCCAATATCGGTGCCGATGACCTCAACCTTACATGCGGTATAGGCTTCTGCTTGTCGGAGCTTATTGCAGATACAGTCAAAAATTCCGCACCAATCTTGGGGACCTCGCCATTGTAAATTTGGGACATTTCTAGAATCCCTAACATATTCCAGATTGGAGACAGTAACTTGTGGATCAATAGATCTCCAGACCTAATGTATAATATTTTTCGTATCAGTTATTTGATTGTTACCAATATAGGTATTCATACCAGAATCTAACCAATCGTATGACGTACCAGCCGGCGCTCAAGTAGCCAAGCATTCAAGATCAATAATCTTCGCACGGTCGCTCCTTCGTAACCAGGTAGATATCTACATCGATCCAATACTAGCATTGTTGATCACGAGCCTGTTGTGTTGTCTACGGCCTTGAGTTGTTGACCAGAACCGAGCATTACTGTGTAACCGAACATCAATTAAGCTTATTTTAGACTCCAGTCGTATGATTCCGAAAAGAATAGGCAATTCAAACTTAATTGAATTCCCCATCTGCAAGTTTGACAGCTTCATCCCTGTACTTCTTCTGGCGACATGCGAACTAGCCCACTCGCCCTGGTTTGAAGGGTTCGGAATACGAATACAGCAAGTTGAAGCTGGAAAGCTTGAACCACTTCGGCTCGAACAACACGCTGACACAGCAAAAGAACCTGCACATGGAGACGCAGAGTTATGAAGAACGGTAAGCAGAGCCGCAGATCGTAGACTCAGTTAGGAGCGAGTAGGCGCGCGGAGGAAAATAAGTTCTCATAGAACTATAGGCGTTTCTGTGGTTACATTGCAGCAGTTTAGATAACGGGATTTCCGACAATTGTTGCTCTCGAACGGCGGTACAAAAAGTTGGTTTCGCTTGAAGAAGCCTGAACGGATGTTTGATCCAAAATGGTCAATGGTCGGCACCTCAACTCGAACCGTTCGAATATCAAGATAGAGACCAAGTTCGCAATTTATAAAGACCGACGGGAGACTGAGTGAGAACATACTATTCAGAGATCGAGCGGCTTACTGGTTTCATTACCAAAGATCTTCTTTTCACTACTTTCATTCAGAAGCACATTATCCATTCCTTTAAACCTTCCACTTATTTGCAAGACTGTAAAATCCGCGTCCGTCACAAGCCCTTAAAAGTCCATCATTCGCAACAAGGTCTTGTGTCAATTCTCAAAATGCAAATCAAAGTATTTATTCTCAGCTTCTTGGTTGCTAGGTATGTTTCGTCTAGGTTAATGTATTCGGCTACACTTTCAAGAAACTGACAGGCGATTAGCGCTTCCGCGAAAACTTTTGTGCGGACATCAACAACATCACAGTGTAGCGCTAAGACTACAGTTACGAGGACAGTAACTAGAGGTGTTAGAACTAATACCGTGACTAAGACAGTCACACAGACCGTCACGAAAAGTATTGGCGGGGGTGCACCGAAACCTGGAGAGGTCACCCTAAGCAACCTTCCCAAATGCCCCCCGTCCAAGACGATCACCGCTTACCGCACTTGTCTCCAAAACGTTCCTTCTTGCCCACGGGAAAGCGCATGCCCAGGAGCTATTGCGATAACGATAAGCGCCGATTGCTCGTGCATTGGCGGGCCGCAGGTTACCGCAACCGTCTTCAATACGAGGTGCAAAGGCGATTGCGCGTGCACTCCTAGGATTGAGTGGAACACACCGAGGTTATGTTCCACGACAAAATTAACAGGGAGCCAACCAAGCAGCACGCCAGGTGGCAAAGGCAGTGAAAAGGAAGAGGGTGAAGAAAAAGAAGAACTTCCAGAGGAGCAAGAAGAACAAGAAGAAATACCAGAGGAACAGGAAGAAGTCAATGGTGATGATGCAATGGGAGGGTATTAGACTGCGAGGGACAGCAGTAGGCCAGCATTAGATTTGCCAAAAGAATTCATAGATCATTTACGGATGGGGCGAAAATTTTGCTGGTGATGATGGTGGCGCTACATTGGTGATGCATCAAGAGACGGTAACGAGGAGTTAGATTGTCAACCACAATCCAGATTGGATTCGTGAAACGCACAAATGAAATAGGCAGATATTTCTCAGGTATATTAGATCGTATAAACTTTTTACAGGAGTACGAGGTTGAAACTACCAGACAGCGATTGAAAATGAGATTTATTGCGAAGAAAGCCGATATTGCGCTGTTACTATATACATAGCGGATTGAAATTGACTACTAGTAGCATTGACGTGTACCTTGTAAAGAAGTTGATACGATCCGATTTTAGAGTCCAGCCACAGGTATTGACATCATCCTCCCCCGAAGGTCTCCCATTTATAGGCATTGGCTATAATAAGGATCTGCAAAACGGAAGACGGTCAGCACCTACTTCTACACAATTCGATTACGGTCAATTATAATGGAGTGGCAGAGCTTACTAATGACCGTGCAGGTCAGGCCTGACGCGCAAGCGATAACACCGACGTACCCAATTCCACCACACTGGCCATACTTTTGTACTGGCACCCAACTGCTAGTAGTGGTGGGCGCTGCGCTCGTCGTGGTCCTGGTAGTGGTTGTGGATACCCTCGCGGTCGTCGTCGTCGTTGTGGTTGTTGTTCTCACAACAGATGTCGTTGTAGAGCTCGTTAGGGTGGTCGTAGTGGAAGAAGAAGAGCTAGAACCGCCACTGACCGGCGGGTACAGTGGCACACCAGGCATGGTATAATTGGTAACTGGCGGCCAGTAGACGTCGAACCACAAGCCAGGGTCTCGTGGCTGATACATCCCAGGAAGCTTCGCTGTTGGACCCGGGTTCCCACCGGTACCACCAATAACATTAATCTGAGCGCACGAGATATAATGCTGCGTGCCGTTGGGAGTTCCAGCTGAATGTATGGCAATATGTTCAGCGCGCAAAAGATATTGGCCATTCGGAATAGCGAGAGGGAGTTTAAAATTGTATTCTTTAAAACCATCACTCTTCCAGGTCATGTAGCTGGTATAAGTTGCAAACTTATCCACCCCAAGCTCATAGATTTTAAACCAGTCACCGGAACCGTCATAGTCTCGGACATCTGGAGTTGTTGATTTGGAGAGATAGGCAAACAGTGGGCCCGGGTGGCCTAGGACGTCGCGGATGGTAAATCCAACAGTATCGACTCCTGCAATAACATCGTGGATTTTGGTGTTTTTGGCGGCAGCAAATGTGCCTTGATTACAACGTATATCGTTTGAGAGTTGATCGGTAATCGGGCCATTGCTATTCGTCATACGGCGGATGTATTCATACTCGCCGGTATACTGGCCATTGTATATGAACTTTTCAAAATTATAATGAGCCAGAGCTTGTGGCATGGACACGGCCGTAGCCAAAATTGATAATAAAACTGACTTCATATTGAAAGTTCGAGAGGGTTACTGTTTGAGGAACAGGTGAGGCGATGATGAGTAGGAGTTCTATCTTAATGTCGAGATTTATGATCTATTTATACAAAAATGCGTCCTTTAGATAACGGATGCCATGACGCTATGATAATTGTTACACGGTGGTTCGGACGGTTCGATACATTGAGATACCGATGCCAAATTCTTGGAGATTGATGGCGGATCATCATCACCGGACCGCCTATTCCGCTGAAGTCATGCTCGGTCCAGGCTTAGAAACCTCAAGACTTATACGAGAACTCGCAAGAACAATATTCAACATAGAACAGATTTCCAGCGGGAAGCCTCCCGATAGATCAAGTGTTTGAGCTAGAGCGCTAAGCAAAATTCAACCGATGAGGTGTTGTCAAATAAGGAGAAACTGATACGACAACAGAGTGAGAGGTTGTTCCAGTATTATGCTTGGCGCTTGGCGGCGCATAGGTCTCGGAATAAGGTTTTGGCAGACAGCGTTCAAGGGCACTCCTTGATGGAACGAGATATTCCGAAAGACGGAATGTCGGATTCGCTTAAAAGATGGCAACGGGTACGTTGCGTATATAGTTACCTTTATAAACTCGAAATATCCGTGGTTGGCCATCCATCAAAGCTTTCCGAATCCAGGTAAGTTGTATCAACAAAAGCCTATTTTGATATCCCAAAACCATCGGCGGGGTTTCTATCATGATCCTATCGGCAACGCTCATGTCGAATCCGAGTCGTAAACGCAAGAAGTCCGTATACCTATTTCTGATCAAAGCCAGATTTCGTGAGGCTCCTGAAAAGGCTGGATGCGTAAGTCGCTCAGCCGTAGACTACACGGATTATGTTGTAGGGGCAAAGAAGAGTTACATGTCGGTGCATCAACGTGGTGATCACATAATTCACAAATTCCACATTTATAAGTCATGCTCATGATAAAACCATGATATTAAAGCGTTTTAGAAGACATGGCCCAAGCACCAGCTTGGATTGTTCAATATGGCAATTTAAATGAAGACTTCTAGAATCTGTGCGAATTATAATTATATAACGGTTTCCAAATGGAACTTCATCATCTAAACCTCTAGTAACCTGCATAGAATTCGGCCGAGTCACTAGCGCCTTACTGGAAGCCCGCTGTTTATTGTGCGAGGCAATGTTCACGGCGTGCGGCCGTTCTGGTCTCATATTCTCCTAATCCCAGTTTTCGAGGATCTGTTCGCCAGCGTAAACCAGGCTACTGGAGACGAGAAACTCAGGTTCCACGGTTGAGCGGGCCGCAACAACATAGGTCCCGCGGCATGTGTTGCCTGCTGGTTACCAGCTCGTATTTTATAGATTATGCGAGGACATTCCGCCATGGCCACGGGGCGGTGCCGATTGCTTGGTAACAACAATTTACGCATATCAACCTGGATTGGACACCCGATATACGCCCTTCCTAACGTAGTCAACGTCGAGTAGATAAGTGGAAGCTATGGGTCCACCGATCTATAGGAGTCGCAATTCAAATTCCGGACCAGGACTTCACAGGGTGGGGCGGCATCTGTCATATTTACTAGTAAATGAGAAGAGATATATGAGATTGGACCCTCTAAAGCTTAGAAGTAGTTGGTTGGTTGTAGAGCCATACATCTACACTCCAGTCTTTTGGAACAGTTACTGGGTCAACTACAATCAAGGTAAGTGTTCTCAATTTGTTGTTACCCTCAAGGTCATCGTCCGATTGTATCTATTATTTCTTATTCCATTTCAACTGGTAACAGGGCTCCGCCCGAGTAATATGGTGTCACTTAGCTCTGCTGCGCTTACGGCAGTCATTTATAAAAAGTCGAGGAAGCGAGGAAGGAACGAGCACAGGTGAACTCGACCGGTGTGGACCAGCCCCACGGGCACCTGAATCGCTGAGCAACCACCAAAGAGCGGGAAGCGATTCTCGACTGGTTTAACCTTATAAATCTTACTCCTCAGCGTATGAATTTGCCAGTCAGCGACAGGCTGGGGCTAGGCGATGGCTCCTAAGCTTGGGTCAATTTAGGTTATAGCTGGGAACATATAAGCAAATGTTGTTCTGCTCTAGGACCCCTAAACTGAAGGAGGGAACCGTTACCTCTTTCGCATTAGTTGGTGATTTTCGTAAAGATTCCGATGGAGCAAAGGTTTCACTCTACGTATACTTTTTACTTCGATTTATGATGCCAAAACGAGATTATTCAGAGATCTTCTTGCAATTCCGTAAATTAAAACTAGTTTTACAGGGGCCTTATTGTTTGCAACGACAAGATTGGTCCTGAAGATTGCGAGGGTATTTGAAGGATACGTATTTTGAGAGCTCGAGAGAGTGTTCTTTACGGAGATATCTAGATGTGGGCATAGGTTACGATATAGAACTAACAATATACGATTACCATCATACTTCGGCGGCTGAATTCAACCTTACGAGAAGAAAACAAAGACCGGGTTTTTTACCTGCAGTTGATACAGTTTTCTGATTTTACATGCTTTGGCAACAGATCCACGAGTTCATTGCTCCCACAGTATTATTGAAGCCATTCCCTGCTGCAGGCGTCCGTGTTCTGAAGTTGTTCTGCGCAAGAGCAATTGCCCAGTTTTACAGGTCTTCAGTTGTGTGCGTATATGTCCACCATAGTACTAATAAAATTCCAAATATTGTAGATTTAACCTAATCTACTCTGCATCATAGTTATATTCCGGGTGTAGTCCCATCCTTTTGCAATAGTAAAATGATAACAATATTCGTTCAAGTTTTCTTTGGCTGGTTTCATCACAACCAATGTCCCAGCCAACTAGGCATTCCCTGGCTAGTCTGCCCGAAGGCTTAAGGCCTAGGGGAATATCTTGAGGCTTATGCGGTGACCGATTATGGAGGGAATAAAATACCGACAACTAGGTTCCCAAAGGCTTCTGAATGATGTTCTTTCGTAAATTATATCCACAAAAACCTATTGATGATAGCAAATCTTTGGTGCAGAGCGCTAGTAACAGCAATTGCACGTCCAAATTAATGAAGACACCATGGTACAAGGCAGCGACAGTTATCAAGCCGTTCATATCGCGGCCGCGGCACTGCGCCAAAGCTGATTATGAAGGTATTACATGACAGCTACTTGGGAAAGTTACTAATCTTGGATCACCTGATAAGTTTGGAAGCACAGTAAGTTAGTAATATAACTATTCCTTCGCCGTAGTGGTCTGCTAAAAGGGTTAGCTGGGCATCTAGTGCAACCCTTCGACAACCGGGAGGGCCGAACCGGACTTCATTCAGAGTTAAGAAAAATAATAAGCAACACTGCCCCGCAGTATCTAGAGCTGCTTTTTACGCTAACTAGTATACATTCCGTTTGTTTAGAGGTGTATTTAGTTTACTTGGTTTCCAGAGGCGACGTGCATAAGACGGCCCAGCACGTTTTCGAGTAGGAGAGCACATAATATATCTATGCAAAAGCTAAGCTGGCCAAGCTTTCGTTTAGGCGGTGAGATGGCGACTGGCATCTCGTCAATGCCCCACATGTTCGGATGAAACCATGTAGGGCTGATATTTAACCGGACATGGTAGGCAGTGCATCATGAGAGAATCTCCTTGTGTAGGCCCTGAACTACGGGAATAGAGCTCCACGATTCCAGGTGGCCATCCCTTAGTGTGCAGACGCTTTGATCTCTCATCCCCAAAGCTATGCCAATTCTAGTTTCCAACCCAGTCCTGACTGTACCTAAGCTTGTACCCCAACCATGGCAAGCGCATAAAGATGCATAATTTAAGATCCAAAGTACGCTGCAATTGGACCCATAACTATGATGCGATGTCAGAGTTGACGAAATTGTCGTATACCCCTGCCGGCGTAGGAGTATTATACTATATCTTCTAATATCCCTCTCGGTGCTGGGGAGGGTAACATGATAGAAAATTAGGCTGTAATACATGATCGCGAAATGACCTTCTGTAAATATATTATGAATCTACGCAATAGAGGCGATACTATGTAGCGGACTTGAGTAGCCGAAAATTTCGACAATAAAAGAAAACGTTAATCTAAAATACCATGGTCGGTAAGATCAATGTATATGAGGCTCCGACATGCAAGCTATGGCACGAGGCCTTTAAGAGAAGCACACATTTCGTCTAGTGATTAAGTTTTCTGTTCATTATCTAGTCTGTAGGAAGCTAAGGCTATCCCCGGTTCCCCCACCTTTAATCGTAAATCTCGAAGGGCGCTAGTGACGTAGAAAAATCCGCTCGATATAATAGACATAGTTGATCATATGATAATTGCCTCTTGACGTGGCGAGGGCGGAGCAAATCTAAATACTAGCATCTAAGACTACGTACGCGCGATTTTACATAACCTCGAACCATAAGATGCTAGATCTATAGATAGGGTGCATATAGCTGCTCCATTGACGGAGCCGAGCTACCTAGCTTTGAAATATCAGTAATCAAAAAGCCCATGCTACCTGGCCCAGGGGAAGGATAGACCGGCCCGCCTGGAGAACGGGACGGCCATCCTGAGCCTGGTCCCCGCGTTCATTCGAAGGCGCGCGGAGGCACTAGGACTGAACATAACATCGTTTTAGAAAAGATATAAAGAATGGTTAATGTCCCAAAGACAATGGCAAATTTAAGTGCTCCAGCTACAACAAAGAAGACTTCAACAGTCGAAACCCCCCCGCTCGTACACTATTTGGATTTATTTTTCAACTACCCATCAAGCCGGTATTATCGTCTTAGATTTTCAATCCATCATGTTGTCCTGCTGCAAAACGTTCTCTGCGGTATTCTTGCTTGCGACTACGGCTCTGGCGAGCCCCGTTGCCAATGTTTTGCACGAACGGGACTGCCCAGCCCCGACTCTGACAACAACAACTTTGTACAAACCAACCCAGACCCTCATCACTGGCCTTACCACCTTGACGGATACTTTTACTTTAACTTATACCGGTCGCATCACATCAACCACCCGCGAAGTTTATTCCTATCTTTCAACCGTAACCAAAACTATTTACCCAGACGTAACCACAATTCCAGGTAGGTTCTTTTTCAATGCTTCCGTTTAGCTTTTTATTGATTGTAGCTCAATATATTTTATAGTTACCACTGTATATGCAACGGTTACTGCTCCCCCTAGAACCAGGAACCCATATGGGACTATTACACTGACCACCACACTGCCCGGGACACCCGAACCCTGCTACATCTTAACTTGTACGCAACTAATAACCGACGCAACTACCGCTACATACCCTACGCTATACGCATACGAAACAAAGTACTTTACTGAGCACGTTACGACGTTGACAAGCTTCAAGATCAAAACCACAACCGAGACGTCTGCGGCCGCGAAGACAACGAAAGCGCTTAGCACAGTGACCATAACCAACACGTACACTCCAGAGGTTATCACAATTGAAAGTACTGTGAAAACAGTATATGCTACGCCAGGCCCGGCCGTTTGCGGTTAACCAGTCTCGGCTCGGTAGAACACGTCATTCGGAAGTGAAGCAAGTTGAAAATGATGGAATATCCAACCCTAAAAAATGACTGCCTTGCAAGAACAGAAATCCGATAGGGCTGGACAAAGCGGGGGTAGAGAAAACAGATTTGCAGTGTAAATAAATAAGTGCCGAATCTATACGGGTGGAGTTTTTGAAAACGATGAACCGAAGCACGGATTGTGAAGCATATCAAGGAACGATCGTTTAAAGTTCTGCTTCGTCAATGTAAAGACTCTACCACAAAAAAGTACATTTATAAACTCTTTTGACACCTTTGCCGCCTGGTGAAGCATCGGGTTTTAATGATAAGATGTACTTCGCTGGTAAAGAGTGCACGATAGCATGCCGTTTTAGGGAAATATCGCCATCGAAAGTATCACTTATGGTTCAAGCATCTGAATGAGAATGAAGTCTGGAGCGAGGGGCTGCTATATAATAATTTGTAGGCCAAGCATTCCCGAGCCCTTTTCCAGCTGTAAAGTCACTTGGGAACTAGCCCTCTTCTCTTGCGTCCATTATCTGTCTGGACCTAATCGACTCGTTCAAGTCCAGCAGAATCCCCATTCAGAAGAATGTGTTGTAACCCGATACTGCACCCAACTCTTTTTCCGAGGGATGCACAGATATAATATGTATTTACCATTATAGAAGGGTATGTGTAACCTGCTGAAACGGGACGAACCGATTTCTAATATACTAAAGCAGAATAACTCCGAAAATGTCCGAAGCAGCTCTAAGGATGTGGTACGTTAGGAAATGCTGTTTTTCAAGATGCTGTTAATGTACGCAGGTATCAAAACATGGCACGATGCCTGCTGCGGCGTTACCGCAAACCCGTTTTTAGGAAGACCACGAAATTGGTATGATCCGTAAAATATAACGCGTGTAGGCTCGCTCACCCGCCGCTTTACCTGTTAAGTCTGCCATTCGGCTGGTCGCGCTAAAAGTGTAAAGATATCATTGCTGTTTATTATTGATCGTACACCATCACGAGTCATGGTTTCAGAAGGAGTCTAGTCAGCAATAAATAATCCATTGACCCTATAAAGATCTGTTCTCTTACAGTTTGGACGAGTTGCGATGATGAATTCATGAGTTATATGATTGAAACTTTTCTGCTTAGGATGCCGCTGACACCAGATTCTATATAAGTGGAAATCATGCAAGCAGTTGAGCGCCAATCGACAACCAAAACCAATTCACCAGTAGTTTACATTCAACTTCGGATCAATTGACAATCAATAAAGGATAATTACCAATATATAAATTATGAATAATTAAACTATAATTAATTAACAATCTATCAAGATATCATGCGTAGGATAGGTGAAGTGATGTATACTAGTGTCACGACCAAGCCATGTTCCGTCTTAATACAGAAATCCTATGGGGTATACTGTGTTAAAATCTAGCACTAGATCCTAACCATTATTCCCAACTCCTCTTTCACCCATATCAGAATTTTGTTTAACAAAATTTTGCATTATTTCACCAAATTTTTCAGTTAAAACAAAATTCCTTTTTCAATTAAAACAAAATTTCTAATTAATTTGTTTATATTATATATATAATTCCAAAGTTAAATTGGACATTTTTTTAAAAAAAACTTTAAGATATAATTAATAATTAATATGAAAGTTATAATATTAATATATGTAAAGGTTCTACAGTTCTATGGTTATCACTGGAATATATGTAAATCTGTATATGTATGGTTAATATTCAATAAATTATAATCTTAACACATTATAAATTTGTTTATAATTCTATTTATAAAACAGTATATATTAACTTAACTATATATTTTATATACTATTCCACTATATTCCAATTCATATATAATATATAAATAATCAAATTTATAATATATTTGTTATACCTGTCCCAGGTATTCCCAATTAGAAATTTCCTGATTTAGCTAGTTTTATGATTAAATTTGTTCTTATTATTTAATTATTCAATTTCTTAATAGGAAGTATGTACTCAATAAATAAATAAGTAATTAAATAAGAAATATAACAAATAAATAAAATAAAATTATTTTAATTATTTATATAAATAAATAAATAAATATAAATTGATTAATGAAATTTTAAAATAAAATTATTATTATTTAAATCTTATATATATAATACAATTTTGATATAAATCCAAAATTTTTATTATTTAATTTATTTGGTTTATTCCTTTACCATTCAGCCAATCAAATAAATAAACAAGATAAATGATCCTAAAGTATTCAATTTATATATTACTACCAAAAGTTAAATAAATAATTTAATATTATAAATATTAACCATTCCATTTAAAATAAAAAATATTAAAAAAATATAAATTCAAAAATTAGGAAAAATAACTGATAATTTTAATAAATAAAATCCAAAAATTTATAATTTAAATCTTTTTATAAAATAAAAAAATATTAAAACAAAAATTATATTTATCATACCAAAAATTTTTATATTAAAATAAAATATAATTTAATTATAATATTATTTTTTTTTTTAAAAAAAATTCTTAATAAAAAATTTTTTATATAAAATTTTTTATAAAAAAAAAATATAATATATAAATTTTATTTATAAAAAAAAATTTTTATATAAAAAATATTCTTATAAAAAATATTTAATAAAAAATTTTTAATAAAAAAATTTTTTAATATAAAAAAATTTTTATATAAAATATAAAATTAAATAAATAATAAATATATATAAAATTTCTTTTTTTTATTTTATTAAAAAATTAAATTTAAATTATTAAATATTTTTTAAATTAATTAATTAATATATAATAATATATAATTAAATAAAATTTAAAAATTTAAGAAATTTAAAATTAAGAAATCAATATTAATTAATTATTATAAAATGTTTATTTTAAAATATTAATAATTTGGAATTTTTGTATATATTTTTTATAATTATTATTTTTATTTTAATTATAAATATATTATTTTAAATAGAATAAAATCCTATTTTATTTATATTTATTAAAGAAATAAAAAATATAATATTATTTTTTATAAATATTTTTTTTTTTAATTTTTTCCAAATAGATTTTAATTTTTATTAATAATAAATAAAATTTTTAAATTTTAATTTTAAAAAATCCATAAGTTAATTAAAATTAATACTCATCTTTTAAAAACTTAGAAAAATATAATAAAAATATAAAAAAAATATTAAAAATTATAAAAAAATTTTAGAAATTACAACTAAAATATCTCATTGTTAAAAAAAATTAACAATTATTATTAACAAATATTATGAAAATTTAATTTATATAAAAATTATATTAAAAAAAAAATATTATAAAAAAGATAATTAAAAAAATTATAATTAAAAATTTTTTTAAAATAATAGATTATTTTATAAATCCTACAGAGTATAAATTATAAAAAACCAGTACTAAATCATCTTAATTTCATATAAATAAATTATAATCTTAATATAAAAACCAATATTAAGTCATTTTAGTTTTCAGTACTAAATTATTTTATTTAAATTTCTTAATAAGAAAATTTATATTACTTCAATATTATACCAAAAAATATAATTATATATAAATTACTAAAATTTAAATTTATATAGTTATCAATAAATAACAAATTTTAATTAAAATAAAATATTAAACTATATATAAAATAATTAATTATATACAAGATGATTAATTATATATAAAGTAATTGATTATATATAAAATAATTAATTATATATAAGATAATTAATTATATATAAGATAATTAATTATATATAAAATAATTAATTATATATAAAGTAATAGATCATATATAAAATAATTGATTATACATAGAGTAATTAATCATATACAAGATAATCAATTATATTCAGAGTAGTATATTAATTAATTTTTTAATTGAATTATAATAGAAGTAATTTAGGGTTAGGGTTAGGGTTTAGGGTTAGGGTTAGGTTAGGTTAGGGTTAGGGTTAGGGTTAGGGTTAGGGTTAGGGTTAGGGTTAGGTTAGTTAGGTTAGGGTTAGGTTAGGGTTAGGGTT